>CAWUFW010011913.1:482500-580838 GCA_963921515.1 Calotriton arnoldi | reverse complement strand
GGCAAGATGGCTGCTGACTGACCTCGATGAGAGCTGCTGCCGGGTCTCCCCTCTCTGCTCGCGTTTAAGGAGGAAAATTTGAAAAAAACGCTTACCTTTTGACCGATATGAGGTTGCTGGACATCGGTTTTGTGTTTAAAACCAGATCGCTCTCTATCGTAATCTGCTCCTTAGCTCGTGGCTTCTGGCACTTCTCCTGTACTCCTTGGGCGGACCGCTGCTTGCTTGCCCGGAATATGGCTCCAAAAACTATCAAAGCTACTAAGGCTTCCAATCTTCTTGGGGCAGCATGTGCTGGTGTTGGAGGAGTGACCGGAGCACCGGGCGCCAACATCGTTGTCAATCCTGCTACACGATCTGCAAGGGCTCCGATCCATTCACGGCGTGCCGGCCAACTCAAGGGAACAGACGGCAGCGGAAAAGACACCAGCGTCTCTAATGAGAGCCGGCTTCCCCCCGCAATTGTGGACACTCCGCTAAGGCAGACTACTGTGATTGAAGCCTTCTCTCTGGCTTCGTTCATCGCACCCGCTCCTGTTCCCGCTGACACCATCCTGGTGTCAGAAAGCATTACAAATCGCTCGCATCCAGGAATGGAGGCTCCCACGGATGACGAACATCAAGGAAAGCTGCATCTGGAAACCGGTCTGGAGCAGGGTATGTCAGTGGATCGGATTCTGCCTGCAATGGATTCTCAGGTAAATGACTTGAGCTTAATGACGGCGAACTCTGGGGGCTCTGAACCGGCAAACTCAGATGCTTTTGTTATGATTACCGCGGGTGTCCCTGAAGGCGGTAACCTGTCAGAGCCCCCTATAGGTTTCACGAACAAAGTAACGATGACCGACCAGAATAGTACTAAAGCTATTAAACCTATGAGTGGAGCAAACAGCAATTCTCCTCATACTACACTAACTCAATGCTCTCCTTCATTAGAATCCATAAGTCGTGGCAAAGGCAAAGTTAAGGGTCCTGAACGGACGCATGGATCCCCCGAGGGGGATCAGTTTTACTCGCTCAATGACGATTCAGAGTCACTGGCTTCGAGTGACGCTATCTCCTCAGAAGAGACCGATACTGGCGGATCTTCCACGGTGCTAAAAACCTGCCGCGCAAAGGCTGCTTTTTCAAAACATAGATCAAGATCTAGAAGGAGCCCGGCTAAAGTGGCTGCCGCAAAAAAGCTGGAATGGGATTATGCCGCTACTAGTCAGGTTTATGATACTGATCCTGAAGCGCAGGCTGGATCTGGTGGTTCAACTGCTCCTCCTGGTCTATCAACCCCGCCAACACTGGACCTAGTTTACTCCACATTAAAACAGATGCAGGGGGAGGCAAGAATGGAAAGTAGAAGATCACACCAGGCTACCAAAAAACTGCAAATCTCTATCCGCAAGGCCAACAAGCTTTGCACAGAAATGGCAGAGAGAGTCACTCACGTGGAAGATAGAACAGTGGCGTTGGAAGAGGAGGTCGCAAAAATACAGGGGTCCATTAACCTGCAGGAGAAACAATCCATTGATGTTGCCTGGAAACTCGAAGATTACGAGAACCGCCAACGGCGGAACAACGTCCGCCTACTGGGCATTGCTGAAAATTCAGAAGGGAATGACATAATGGCCTTTGTAGTGTCTTTGCTAAAAGGGGCACTCCCGGAGCTTGCCCAGTGGAATTGGGAAACGGAAATTCAACGGGCTCATCGCTTCCCTATGATCCAGAGAAAAAGCAACGAGCGCAGACATAATGAGCAACCTAGAGCCATTCTGATCTTTATCGGAAACTTTCTTCTTAGACAGGCTATAATGGATTTGGCCAGACCCAACTCCAAACGGACATTTGATGGTCATACTTTCTTTGCTCGCCCTGATTTCTGTCATGTTACTGTTGAACGCCGCTGGAGGCTTCGACAGATGATATCCGCATTTCAGGGGTTGGGTTCTGAAGCATATTTATTGTTTCCTGCCCGTCTTAAAGTTATTACGAACGGGCGGATACGAATGGTTTCATCAGAGGTAAAAGCTCAAGAACTTCTGGTAGAACTGAAGGATGTAGGAGGTCGGGGAGCCTCAGGACAATAAGCTGACTGGGATTTATAGGATCGCCGAGGGCTGAAATGATCTCTATTTCTCTCTATTTGACCTACACTATTGAGTTCGGTTGCACTTAAGCAATGATACCTGTTCATTGATTGATGTACATTTTTATGAATCTGGGGTGTTGGGTCGGATTGATCCCCTCCTTAGCTAATACACGGGTGAGCTTGTGTTGTTTATTTTTTCTTCTTCTGCGGCAGAGGGGTAGGGTCTCGGTGGCAGCTCGAGATGTGGGATCAGTAGCCACACATAGGTCACGGCTGACCTATTTGCCTGTTTGGGTGGTTGGGGTGGGGGGCTGGGCTGCTGTGGGTGGGGGTGGGAGGGGGCAAGGTTTTCAGGGTAGTAGGTTTCAGCACTGCACAAAATATGGTTTGAGGAATTTTTCAGATACTAGCCTTGATGGATATAGGCTATTGTATATTTCTAACTTGGAAGGAGTGGCCATGGCCATCTTGGGGAAAAACGCAATATATAAGCTGTTTGAAATGACTGGGAATCTATTTAACATTGTTTTATGTATGCATTAAATATCAGATTTGTTACAATTAATATATGTGGGCTCAATGACCAACTTAAGCGACAACGGGCGGCTATAATCTTGAAAACAATGCGGGCAGATGTCTTGTGCGTTCAGGAGACACACATAGAGGGGGATCGGTCTAGAATTTTAGAGCAACTTGGCTTTAGGCTTTTGGTGGCAACTAAGCAGGGCACTAAAACTAGAGGGGTTGCTATCCTTACTTGTAGGAAAGATATTATCGCTAAAAGAGTTTTATCAGATAGATGGGGGCGTTGGGCACTAGTAGAATGCTCTATTCAGGGGACGATAGTTACTGTATGTTCAGTTTATGGATCAACGGCAGATGATCCGGAGATATTGGAGCTGTTGGATGATGAATTAGTTAACTGGCCCGCTCCGTTTATAGTCTGTGGCGACTTTAATATTAATGGGCTTGGGGGTCTCTGGGATACTGCCGCTGATAAATACACTGGCCGTAAGAAAAAGGTCTTTAGGGCACTCACTAATTTAGTTAATAATCACGGCCTTATTGACTTATGGGATCATTTAGCCAATGGGGATAATGGCTGTACGTTTTACTCCGCCCCTCATAACGCTATCTTTAGATTAGATTACTTTTTTGTCTCTCATTCTCTAGCTCATCAGGCGAAAATTCAGAAATCCCCTCGGATACTGTCAGACCATAATCCTCTTGTTCTCTCGCTAACTTTCAACCAAAGAGAACAAACTGAGCGAACCTGGACTTTTGAAAGAGGGCTATTATTTGATCCAGATTATGTTCATCATATGAAGGGTTGGATTAAGGCCTTCTTTGATATAAATCGGCATAGTACATCTGTCGGCGTTGTCTGGGACGCTTTTAAAGCGGGCGTAAGAGGGGAGACACTGAGCTTTAGCGTATCCAGGCATAGGAGGTTGTCTCTCCTGGAGGAAACACTTTATAAAAATCTAACTAGGATTGAGGAGGAATTGGTTGCTGCCCTAAAAGCTGGCTTAGTTACTGATTATATTTTGCATCGGCTTGCATGGGCCAAAGCAGAAATTGGAGAACGCGCTGCTGTAAAAGCATCTGAATGCTTCCTAGCAAAAAGGGAGCATTGCCATGAATTTAGCGAGAGGGTAGGTCATACACTTGCAGTTAGACTTCGACAAAGGAATGTAAGGAATGACATAAATGAAATTATTGATGATGTTGGTTATTTAATTATAGACCCCTCTGGTATCCAGGCTGTATTTAGACAATTTTACGATCGCCTATATGGTGAAGGCCCTCAGGTCTCCCAGAATTTAATTCAGAACTTCCTTAGTGGCATACCGTTACATAGAATTGAACCCCAGGAGAGGGAGAAATTAGATGTAGTTTTGACACAGGAAGAAATTTTTGAAGCATTAAGAGATCTCCCCTCAGGTAAGGCTACTGGACCTGACCAGATCCCTCTTGAGTTCTATAAAATTTTCTGGGATGAGCTGGGAGCAGTTCTGGTCGAAACTATTCTATGTGTTCAAATTGGTGAGCCGGCCCCCGCCTCATGGGCAGGTGCCGATATTATAATTTTTTTAAAGAAAGGGAAGCCACCTCAGGAACCTGGATCATATAGGCCTATTACTCTTATAAACAGTGATGCAAAAAAATTTCAAAAACCCTTGCCACTAAATTGAATAACATCATTGCAGAAACCATTCACCCATGTCAGCATGGGTTTATACCTGGGAGGGGGACGACGGAACATACGCGTCGGGTAATCACTTTATTTGATGCGGCAGAAGTCTCAGGAGACCCGATGGCTTTGCTGCTTCTGGATGCAGAAAAGGCTTTTGATAGGGTCTCCTGGGGGTTCCTATGGGAGGTAATGAAATGGTTCGACATCGGGTCTGGGTTTATCAATGCTATCCGCGCTATGTATTTGGCACCAACAGCACGCTTGAGAATAAATGGGAAGTATTCAGCG
This sequence comes from Calotriton arnoldi, assembly GCA_963921515.1. NCBI lineage: Eukaryota > Metazoa > Chordata > Amphibia > Caudata > Salamandridae > Calotriton > Calotriton arnoldi. Next base: position 576,273 of record CAWUFW010011913.1, on the reverse strand, counting down.
CCCATTATGATTAAACGGGGTACCCGGCAGGGTTGTCCATGCTCGCCTTTGCTTTTTGCTATCTATATTGATCCACTATTACGGCTTCTTGCAACTTGTCATGAAATTGAACCAATGCGGTTTCATGGCATAACCACCAAAGTACTTGCTTATGCGGATGATATCGCATTGGTCACCCCCAAACCATTAGAAGCAATCGCTGCTGTTGAAGAGCTGGCATTTGTATTTGGCGAGTTTTCTGGGTATGCTCTAAATAAAGGGAAGACTCAGATAGTTACCAATTGCTTGATAAACTTATCGGATCCTCGGATGTCTGACTCAGCGGTATACTTAGGTATCATTATTACTCCTGAATTGAAAGATGTGGTTGCAAAAAACATTAATCCCATAATTCAAAAGGCCAGAAAAGATTTCGACAAATTTCATAATTTGCATTTGTCACTGGTAGGGAGGTGTAACGTGATTAAAATGGTATTTTTGCCCAAAATACTTTATCTGTTTAGGGCTATACCACTAGAATTTGGGAAACAATGGTTCCCAAATGAGTTAGAGCATTTGGTCAATCGTTTTGTGTGGGCACACGGTAAGACAAGGAGGGCTTTACGCTTTATGACTCTTCCCTTGGCTAAAGGAGGTTTGGCATTACCTGATTTTAAGTTTTATTATTGGGCTGCCGCATTGCAATATATGGGGGTTTTGTTGGGTGGGTGCTCCGAGACCTTAAATGTTGCAGAAAGACTTCCGGATGTTTATAAGTTATTGATGGGTGAAGAGGCTCTGAATAGCTTTATGAAATTCAGTGAACCAAGCTACTACAAGAGAACAAAATTCAAAACCTTGTACGCTGCATTTAAAATCTGGGCTGCCCTTAAAAAAAAACTTGGTTTAGGTAGGTTACACCTTTATACTCATATGGTTGGCAACCCAACACTGCCAGAAATCTTTTCTGATCAAATCATGGTTAAATGGGGTGAGCTTGGACTGCTGAAAGTGGGTGATTTAATGGGCCAAGAGGGAATTTTTCAATTTCGGGATTTACAAGACAAATTTAGTATTAATTCCAAAAACTTTTTTAAATACCTCCAAATAAGAAGCTTTCTTTTTAAAAGGATGGGCGGTACAAGGGGCTTCGAAAAGGTTCGGATTATTGATATAATAAGAACAGGGATGGATTGCTCCATTAAAGGAGTTTATTCGGAACTTATAATACTCAAACAAGATGATTTGGCAAAACAGACCGAAAAATGGATAAACCGGTTGGGCAATGACTCAGTTAATTTCTTAGAGTCTCTTGAGTTGGGGCATACAGTTCTGTGCTCTGCCGCATTACAGGCTCAGCATTATAAAACATTGTTTTCACTCTACTATACCCCAGCCAAAATAGCACAGTGGGGTGGTCTTACGGGAACTAGCTGTCCTCGTTGTAACTCATTAGATGCGGATGCAATTCACATGTTTAGTACCTGCCCATGCCTTGACTTAATAAAGACATCAATAATGGCTTTCTTTGATCATACTCTTGGGCTTGAGGTTAATTTGACCGCAACGCTAATGCTCTTAGGGGTTGATAATTCTCAAGGGCAGCTCCCTCATTCCCGCTTTCTATTTCTTGCTATGGCTATACTTCGGATCTGTATTGCTACCGCCTGGCGGGATCAAACTGCTCCTACATTCCAGCACTGGCTTGCCCGGCTACTAGCAACGTTTAATCTTGAAAGGGGAATTTATGAAAGACGGGGAAAAAGGGGAAAAATCTTGGGTAAAATAATTTGGGACCCTATATATAAATGGAAGGAATCACAATCTTGATTGGCTTGTGCTTAATATCTAATATCAGTTAATTTAGAATTGTAACAGCCATGTTTGTCCTTCTTTCCCCCTCCCCTTTTTTTTTTTTTTTTCTCTCTCTCTTTCCGTTTACTCTCCCTTTATGCGGTCACCATAGATACTCTAATGGAAGCTCTAATAGAAGTTAAAAATCTGCTTCTGTTTGTCTATTTTTTATCCCAATTTATTGTGGTCTGATTTTCTTCCTTCTAGCTTTGATCTTTTGTTGTTTAATATACATTGATGGTAAATCTAGAATGTTTAATCCTCAAACAATATCGATCTGTATACTGAAAAATTGTGCTGTTTATTTTTAAAAAAATGTGCAATAAAACGTATAAAAAAAAAAAAAAAAAAAAAAAGTTCATTGTCCAAACAGATGCTTCTGAGCTGGGTGTGGGAGCTGTACTGTCTCAACTGAATGATGAAGGTCAAGACCAGCCAGTAGCTTTTATTAGCAGAAGGCTGACCCCTAGAGAGAAACGTTGGTCAGCTATAGAGAGGGAGGCCTTTGCTGTGGTATGGGCCCTGAAGAAGCTGAGGCCATACTTGTTTGGTACTCACTTCATAGTTCAGACTGACCACAAGCCCCTCCTATGGCTAAAGCAGATGAAAGGTGAAAACCCAAAACTTTTGAGGTGGTCCATTTCCCTACAGGGGATGGACTATACAGTGGAACATAGGCCTGGGACCCAACATGCCAATGCAGATGGACTCTCAGGTTATTTCCACTTTGAACACGAAGACTCAACTGGTCAAGGTTAGTTTAGTGTCCCTACGTTTGGGGGGGTTGTGTAGGAGAGTAGGATCTGCCTCTTATGTTGCCCCCACTTTTTTCTGATGTTAACACTGGTTTCTGGCTATAGTCTGGCTGGGTCCCTGCCAATCAGGGCCCCAGCCTCTCTGTTCTCTCTAAATGACATGGAGTGCACTCTAGGTGCACTAGTGATGGGATACTGTGGTGCCTTATGAGTCCCTAGTATATGGTACCTTAGGTGCCAAGGGCATAGGTACTTCACAGGCCTCCCAGGGGCTGCAGCATGTGTTATGCCACCCCTGGGAAGCAGTCTAAATCTGACACCACAGGCCTGCTACTGCAGCCTGGGTGAGGTGGTGCTAGCACCCCTCACTGAGATATAGGTTTCCTATATCTCTCCTGCACACACATATAAACCTATCAGTCACCCCTAAGGCAGGCCCTATCAATCCTGAGGGCAGGGTGCTTGGCTTCTATGTGAGGGGGTGCCTCTGCCTGAGCAGGGCCCCTCTGCAGCTCTCAGAGTCTATTCTCTGGTGCTGTTTGTGGATGCGGTTAAACCATATACTCTTAAGTGCATTATATCCTCGCGGTAAATGCTAACTTTGGAATGGCTGCATCAAAACATGTCGTGTTTGGTGTCAAACATCTTGGAATACTACCCCCCGCCAATCTTGGCGGCGGGGGTAGCATTCCACCCTTCTAGAGGGATAAGACATGTACCTGCTGTGGAAACGCGGTAGAATCCTAAAGAGCCCTGGCATCACAAAATGGATGCCACCAGTCACAGACACTGGGCTGCCCTCCTGCTGATGACCGAAACTCGCAGTGGAGGAAGCCCAACAATAGGCATCCTGTCACAGGGAGGTGTAACCACCTTCCAGACAGGGTTTAGTGTATTGGGGCTGGGTGGGTGCACTCTTAGAGTGCTTTGAAGTCCTGCACTGGGGGAGCAGAAGGCTCCTCTGTGCATATGCCAGTTCAAACCAGCTCAGGGGCTACCTGCCCCTGCTCTGGCGCGAAACTGGACAAAGGGAAGTGGGTGTAGCCACCCCCTCCCTTGACCCTCCCATAGGTGGGGTCATAGAGCTAGTCCATCCCCTCTTTTTAGTATAAGAGGGGGAACCTTGCCATTGCAAAGCAGATAACCCCTGGACGACGCTCTACAGAAGAATCCTGGCCCTTCGACGTTCCACTACCTTTGGAAGACAGAAGAATCTCCCTTGGAGTCAAGGAGTGACTCCCCTGCTTGGCAGGCACCAAAAACGACAACGACGGTCGCAAACTACGCCGCTCCCGCCGGAGTCCGAAGTCCCTGCAGCCCAAGAAGTGGATTTCCTGACCTCTCCCAGGCCATCGTGAGTCCCCAGTGAAGCTGAGGCAAGTGGACCCCACGAGTAACGAGGAACCGCCACCCCTGGGTACCGTGCACTATTGTCGAGTGCAACCCCTTTACAACGTTCTACGAACTTGTGCTTTGGACCACGTGTGGTCCCGACCTCCAGCAGGAATCCCTCCGAAGATCAGAGGCCTACACCGTCCCGAGTGACCGTGGGCCCCTGTTGAGTGATTCCGCCCGAGGTGTCTTTGCGATCCCTTGCCTGCCGGCTTGTGGGTCCCCAGAAGACTTCTTAAAGAAACCAAAGGGCTCCCCTTATTGCTCCAGGCCTGCCCTGACTTACCCTCGCTGGGTGAGTCCCTCAGACCTTGCTGGTCTGTGCCATCAACTTTTCTTCATCTCCCCAAGACTTGCTGCTGCCAAGGCTTGTTGGCTCCAATCGAGTTGCCGACACCGCAGTCAGCTGCAAACGTCGAGGGACCCACCGAATCCAGCTCCTGGTCGTCGTCGACACCTCCTGGACCACGTGGCTGAAGAGTCAAGGCACCCGCAACCGACCTGAATCAACCGACGACGGTGGGCATCCATCTTCCTTGCCCCGGGTCACTGCCAAGTGACTTTGAACACTGTCCCCTCTGCTTTCAGGTCATCCTTCTTCAGAATCCAGGCTTGGATTTTACCGGACACTTCTTCAGCTCCCGCAAGCAGCAAGTCTTCTTTGTTCGCCATTGAAAACGACGCCGCGACCCGACACCAAAGGACACCTATGCACCCGGCTTCCCTGGGTGAGGTAACTCCAGCACTACGGTGCTCCTGTGGGTGTGGGCCCTAGAACTACTTACCCTGTAAGTGACTTGCTTGTAGGTTCTCCCGAAGTATCCTAAAACTCTTTATTTCCAACCGCGACTTGCCCCATTGAAGTTAACGGCGATCCGCGCCTGTGTATCCACACTGCACGCGTCCCCCGTGGGTCCTTTACTTACCTGCCTTGGGTGGTTTCGTGAGGCCCCTGCACTTCTGAAGGCCCTAGGCCTTGTCTCCCTGCAAGTCGTTGTCCCTAAGTCTCTTACTTAGTATATGGTCTGGTACGCCCCTAGGGCCCCAGCCATATTTTGTGCTTAACTTATTGTGAAACGTTGATTTGTGCATATGTTTGTCTTCTAATCTCATAAAGAGATTAGTAGAGAGTTATTTAGAAATAAATACATATATATTTGATATATATACCTGTGTGGTGTCTTTTCATTTGGTGATTCAAGAGATTATATGGTAAAACAAGCTGCTTTACATTCCTCCGAGACTTAGCCTGAAGGCTGCTCTCCACAGCTACCACTAGGATAGCTTTCTTTAAAAGGTTGTCTTAAACCTATCTACCATAAGAGTCGATTTGCCCTGGTGCAAGGTGTCCACTTTAATTAGTGAACAGCATATACCAGGCCAACTTCTCACAGTAGATATTGATACTCAATTGTATAGCCAAAGAATGATAAAATGGATGAGGTGGTTACCTAAACCTTCTGTGGGAATTCAAGATGAGCAAAACTTCATCTGGAATGTGGATTTGGTCAGTTGACTGACTTGTCAGATGATGGAGAGGGCTGAATCCATGATATTTCCTAAGTTGCATACCTTGGAGGAGGTTGTTAGCTGCGTTCCTAGGTTTTCAGCCACTTTGTTAGTGGGTTATAGTGTGGCAATTCCCTGCATATTTCTGATTTTGAGACATTGAGTTTGTAGGGACTCCCTATCATCCACTGGTCATTTGGTTTGAGGCAATCACCTCAGTTTTAAAGCTGAACGTCATTTGATTTACCCAGTTCAAGGATTATGAGGGTATTGTCAGCTTAGCTGTAGCCTGTGAGGTTGAAAGAACTCATGTAGACATTGATTAAAGCTGTGAGATATGTGAGCCTTGTGGACCTTCTCTCTTATTGCCTATGGTTTGGAGAACAGGGTTGGAAATGTTGCTAGACCTGTTTTTTAAGAAATTAGTCAATCAGGTCAAGGATATTTCCTTTGAAACCTTTTAGTCTGTTCAGTAAGATGTATGTAGTTGAATCCTGCTGATGAGTCTATGAGAGGGACTGCTGCCTCTCCCTCATTATCCACTGAAGTTTTTAGATGCGGTCAATTAAATTCGGGGCTGATTCAGTGCCTCTTCCCGGCTGTAAGCCAGGTTTGTGGTCAGACAGGAGTTTTGTCAAGGGGTTTTCCAAAGAATGGTTTGTTAGAAAAGGCTCTGTAGTTGATGTACTTTGTTGGATCCAAGTCCTTAACTTAAGTTAACTTAAGTCAGTTGTACGGCACAGTATCAAAAAACAATACAAATGTGTTTTAAAAAAAGTAACACTCAGTTGTGTTATGGAGTTTTGAAGGAAACGTGCTTATGTTTAGGACCATGATGATATTCAGTGTTCGGATTGCTGCTGGAGTTAGTTGTTGGTTTTTCTTTTTTTAATATCATTACATGCATCGGTCAGACAGTGCACAGACTGGACCTCTCAATCCCACTAGTTCACAGTGAGAGACCAATCTTTGGCAGATGACAGAGAGGGTCTGTTATTCTCTAATAAGCTCCCTTTGTGTGGTTGCAGAAGCCCTGTGCTTTTCCTCTTATTTAATATGAATCCATAGAATGTTTTGGCTTTAGATATGAAATGCTCAGCTATTTGGTTGCTGGGGCTTTGAGATTGAGGAGTTGATGGCATTGTGTGATCTGGCTTGCAAAATTCTGACAGAATATTGTATAGTTCCTTTGAATTACTTTTGGCGGTGGTAACTCTGTTAGAGTAGCTCTTCTTCGCTTGTCTGATGCATTAATTGCACTTCATTTTGTGTCTTTGTAAGAGTGTCCTGGCCAGTATGCTGCTGGATTTGTACCATGATTGTTGAAGGGTCCGTATTTGTGCTTTTATCTTTTTATATCATTGTTCATCCAAGGCTCATTCAATTTCCTTTTCCTTTTTTGTTTTTTTGACGTTCTCTTGGTTGAAGGCAGTGTTCATCCAGTCATATAGCTTCTATGTTGAGTTTTTTTTGGTCCATCTGCATGTGTTTTTGTAAGGTTGGCCTTAATCTTCTCGATAGAGAGGTTTTTCCATTGTTTGTCTGTTAACAGTTGAGCCAGGGAGTTGGTTAGAGGTTTTGTTGAAAAATTATGGTTTATCGAGATGAGGATATGATCGCTCCATGTGACTGTAGAAATATCTGTGATGCTCGCTAGCTATGGGTTGCATAGTGTGTTCAGCGGTGTGTGTCAGTCCAAAGATGATTTGGGAGGAATTGAGGATGGTTAGTCCAGATGTGATGGCTAGGTTTTGGCATTTTGGGTTTATCAAGCCAAATGTTTAGGTCACTGAGTATGCATAAGTAAGGGTATTTAATGGTAAGATCAGATATGGTATCCAGAAAGACACTTGTGAATTTATATATATTTTTTTTTACTGGAGTCTGTTTAGTAGTAGAAATGTACATGTGAAACGTAAGGTAGGGTTACACCTTATGAGTAGAGATTCACATCCTGATATTTGTATACCTTCCATTAAGATGATGGTTATGTTTTCCTTAAATATCACTGCTAGACCACCTCCTATTTTGCCTTGGTAGTTCTGCAAGAAGTAATTGCATCCAGGCAGTATGGAAGCCTTATCTCCCAGTGGAGTTCTGTGCAGAAAAAACAGTCTTTTGGTCAGATAGTAGGCCAAAGATGTATTCTTTGTATTTCAATACCATGAGCCGCATTACAGAGAGTGTCACGGGGGCGCAATGGGCGTGTGTGCCTGCTTTGTGTGCCCCTGTGGCACTTTAGTATTACAGAAGGGGCCACAGATGCTTGTGCAGAACCTTCTGTAATACCGATAGCGCTAGCGCACATAAAGCGCCAGCGCTATCTGCAGGGGGCGTTCTCTCATTTGCATGGAGGCATGCCCCATACAAATGAGGGAATCCCTTTGCCTCTGCACTATATTACAGATGTGGGCGCAGAGGCAAAGAAGCTCTCAGGAGGCGCACTGACAGTGTGCCCCCTATAAGGTGGCGCTCTGTCAGTGTGTCCCCTGAGAGCAGCCCTGAGAGGACCGCCCAGACATCCCCTTGCACGCGGGGGCATTCATTGACTGCACCTGCCTGCAAGGGGATCTCTAATCACCCTTCCAAGTGCCGCCTGCACAATGAAACACGGAATGGCTGCTTCAAAACCGCTCCCTATTTCACTTGAATGTGCAGCTCCCCCAGTGCACCACGAGTTCGTATCAGCCCTGGGGGCAGCGCATTCTAAGTGATAGGGCGCACTTTCTCTGTTTGCACCCGGCGCACCTGTTTTTAGGTGCACCAGGCGCAAACAGGGAAAGTGTGCCCTAATACATAATATGGCCCGATGTCTGCAATTAATGAGCATGCAGATTAGGTAGGAGACAAGGGCTGAACGGGTTTTAGGTCAGCGAGATCCCTGCCATTGCTTTCCCGTTCAAAGAGACTTAGAAGTAGTTTGATAGGGTCCTCATTCATGCTGTTCTACACTCATTATATCTACCCATTTGTAAATGGGTGTACCTGTGAGTAACATGTAATTCACAGCAAATTCCAAAACTTCTCTAGCGAAACTGCACATGTGGCAGATTTTCAGGCAGAGTCCTGGAATTTTTCTGAATTCCGTAATGACTGGACACTTTTTCCAAATGTATGTGTGGTGTCTGGGTTGTATAGGTATGTTGAATGGATGATGGATCAATGTATGATGTACAGTTGAATAGTGGAATGACGATATGGAAGGTAGAAGCATTGATTTGAATTGGGGTTGCTTGCTGAATGGGGCTCTTGGCCAGTTCATGCCTCTCCTCGTTGCTACTGATTACCCACTTTTAATAATAAATTCCGCAAATAAATTTATGTCAGCCTGCAACTTTTTTTACATTGAACAGTAAACCTATATGATTAAAGGTAAAACTCTCTTTTGCGAATGAGGCTTTTGAGAACACTTAGAAGCTGGAGACTTTGTGGATTTCCACTAGCATATATGTGGGTGGGTCCATCCTGACACTAGTACAAACCTACAAATAAGAGCACATTTGGTTACATGAAAATTCAATATACTGGCAGAATGTCCATACTGAAAGTTGGGAACTTAAATTATGCCTAGGTAATTAAAAGCTTTGTGAGTTGGGTGCTTCATTCATTTAGTACTCACATTTCCAGGCTCCCTCCTGCAAGGGAGCTGGAAAGCCATCCCAATTTTCAAACAGAATTTCTTTCATCTAGCTTTATTTTCTTTGTACAAAATTAATCTGTAAAAGTTATGGGTCCTCTGCAACAATTATTTCTAGAAGTACCGAAACTCATCAGATCGCATATTAGGGCCCTACTTCTCCCTACATTTTAATCTAGATTAGAACAATCACAAAAACTGTGTGCTTCAACAAGATTCATTTGTATGGGGTATCATTGTTCCATTGAGGCTTTCCAAAGAAACTGCCTTGTTTTCCCTGTGAGCAGAATCTACGCATAGCCATTCATTGCCCTCCACAGACCAAGTCACGCTCACCAACTACAGACTGCTCTCTCTCGTTCCCCTACCTGGCCAAGGTCCCTGAGAAAATGATCAATAAAAGTCTCACCGACCGCCTCATTAAGCACCAGCACATTGACTACGCACAGTTCGACTTCAGACTGAACCACAGCACCGAAACAGTACTCATCACTTCCATCAGACGATATCCATATGATCTTGGACAGAGAAGACACTGTGGCCCTTATTCTCCTGGCCCTTTCTGCAGCATTTCACAAGATCTCACTTGTCTGTATGAGATTGGCATCCAAGGAGCCACTCCCCACTGGATCTGCTCCTTCTTGATGAATAGAACTCAAGCTGTCAGCCTGGCACCATACTCTTCCGATGCCCGCAAACTCATTTGTGAAGTGCCTCAATGTTCATCCCTCAGCCCTACCGTCTTGAATGCATACATGACATCGCTGGTCAACGTCACCTGCACATGACATCAACATTCTCTCCTACGCCAATGGCGCGCAACTCATAATCTCTCTCTCGGACAATACCCCCCTACATAAGGGGAACAAGTACACCACCTTCATGCACTAAGTTGACAACTAGATGAAGTACATCTGTCTCATGCTCAACACCGAAAAGACAGAAGAGGTCATCTTTGGTAAGAACACCTCACCATGGGGCTCCACCTAGTACCTGACAAACCTTGGACCCACACCCGCCCCTGCCACCCATGCTAAGATCCTCTGGGTCATCAATGACAGCAAACTGGACATGACCACACAAGTCAATACTGGTACCGCATCCTGCTTTCCCACCTTTAAGTTACTGAGGAAGATCTTCAAATGGCTCCCAAGTAACACCAGAAAAACTGCCACTCACGCCCTCGTCACCAGCCAACTGGACTACGGTAACTCCCTCTAGACCAGAATCCCCAAGTAATTTGCTAGTAGACTACAAACCTTCCAGTATTCAGCACCCATACTCATCCCCAACCTCCCATGCAGAATGCAGATCACATCACACCTCTGGAAACTCCACTGGCACATGAAACACAAGTGTTCTCATTTCAAACTCCTCACACATGCAATCACAGCACTACACAACATAGGCCCCCACCTACCCGAACAGTCACATTTCCATCTACCACCCATCCAGACACCTCCACTCTGCTGGACTCTTGCTCGCACACACATAACGCATACACAGAAACATATCCTGAGGCCGGGCTTTCTCATACATCGCTCATCAAGCATGGAACGATCTCCCATCACACATCTCTCATTGAATTCAGCAAGAAATGGAAGACTTGGCTCTTGGAATAACCTCACCCTATGTTCAGTTAGGCAAACACACTTGCTCAGCACCAGGATACCCCCTGGGTGATAATGCGCTCTTCATGTACACATAACGTCACAAAGGTTTCAGGTTTCTCTGTTTTCTTAGCATTGAGGCCACTATAGGCAGCTACCTTTGAGTATCAGGACAAATCACCACAAAAGCGTGCTATATTGCATCAAGTGGCCCGAGAAAGGGATGGGTCCTAGGGGATAAGGATCACCCCAACAGCAAAATATAATTTTACTATGAAATCCAAAAATTCTCATACCAAAAGAAGTTTGTTAGGCAGCGCCCCAGTAGGACCAATAAACGTTTCTCTTATACTAGCGCGCTCTGCTGAGTAAGATTCCTCTGTGCTTCCAGTGTTTGTTGCTCCACTAACTATTAATTTCAGCAAACGTTTGAAGCTCCCCTGCTCTACCAAGAGGGCTTTGAAAAAGCCTGTCCCTGTTTGTTTGTTCTCCATTGTTGGCATGATGGAGGGAGAACAAGATAGTTCACAAAGATTTGCTTCTGCCCAACTAGCTATGTTTAATTACCTATCCAGGCACAAGGCCTACCTGACCAACCAAGACAGATCTCCTTTTTGAAAGATATAATGATGCCGTTCCACTTTATAATGGGAGGGGTGCAGCACTATGTTTGCAGTTTCCTCTGGGGCAAATCTTTTTGCTGGAATAAGCCTCTTCGCCTTTCTGCTCCTCAGCTGTCCTGTGTGTGTCAGCTTATCTGTATGCGCACCCGGTTGGGATATTGTCTGCCTCACCTCTCTCCACTGTGCGCCTACCAATTGCGGCTCCTCCGCTAAGGCGGAGGAGTGTCGCCCCACTGCTCTTAGAGCAGTGAAAAAGAAAAAGAAAATGATAATAACAACATGATTATCATTTTGTTTTTCGCGACTGTGGGGCTGGGTTAGGGCGGGGCGGGGCTGGTGGCTCAGGGAGGTGGAGTGGTTTGTGCACACTTAAGTATGTATGACTGCTTAGCTGGCCGTCTTGGCCCAGTCAAACAGTCATTCACACTATGCACATTCCCCACCAGGCTGTAATGCACAGCCTGGTGGAAGGTATGCATAGGCTCCATGTCCCCATCTGTGTGCCGATCCACGGCGCTCATACCAATCACAACGCTGCATTGCAGCGTTGTGATTGGCTCAGGGGAGCCTGCGTGTCCGGGTTCTTCAGGCCTGTTCTTCCGGACTGGAGTCAGGAAGAGAAGCAAAGTGGAGACTGAGGCGAGGCGGCGGAAAAACTAAGTGGGTTTTTATTTTATATTTTTCAACCCCCCTGTCCGCCGCCCCACCACCCCTGTTCCCTACCAGCCGCTAGTGGTGCCTACTGGTCGAATCCAGTAGACCACCTCTCTGTGGTCATTCTCTCTACTATAAGGAAAATGTGACCCCCAACCCCATCCTTCCCAGTATGCCTGTGGTTGTCATGTGGCTCCCGTGGTCCAAAGGGCTGATAAGATTGCTGCTCTAGCTTGGTCTCCACAGGCCAACCAAGAGTCCTCTGCTGCCATCTTGGGCAGACTAGAGGACAGTTTTGGTGCCAAAAGGAACTTTAAAATGTACCTGTGGCCCAGGCTAGGGCTTTCCCATGAACACCCTCTTGTCAGCCCCTCCTGAAGACCTCCGATGCTCCTCAGCTCACTTCCTGTGCTCAGCCTATAGAGAAGGGAGAAGTATTAGGAGCTATGGTCCGCAGGATGCGCCATTTTAGAGCCACGGGTGGCAATGCCCCAAAATGTTAGGTACAGTGGCAGTAACATCACGTCACACAGCCTTTGGCCCTAGATAATATCACCGGATTGACCCCCAGCCCTTGAACAGTGTCCTACTATTGCCCGCCCAGGAGCCAGCGGAAAGGCAAGTAGTTGAAAAGACAGAAAGCAAATAGTGCTTTTAGAGCCCAGTTTACTTCTACTTCCTGCTGACGACCGCGGACAGCCGGGGCATGAGGGGCCGTGCCAGGGGTACCAAGGGCAAACCAGCGGCGGCAGGTGTTTGACCTGGTATTTTAGAGCAGACTCTGTCTTCTCAAACATTATTTTAATGTTTGGGATTTTGTGAGATCACAAATCAGTTTTAAGGAAAGAAACCTTCACTCTTTGTGGAAGCTTTATCTTAGCAGTACCCTATGTCAGTAAACAACATTGAGGGAGGCTCCTCCCATTTTTTGTTTTTGCACGCTCTCCGATTATCCCACGGATTTGTTACTCATCTGCCTAAACAGTGGAAGCATTTGCTCTTTAGTGCCCTTTATACTTTTGTTTTGTTTTAAAAAAAACTTTGGGCAGATTTACAAGCCCCTTACGCCACTTTTGCGCCGCCGTTGCAACACTTTTGTGATGCAGCGGAGGCGCAAATCATGCGCCATGCTGCGGGGGATTTACAACGTGACGCATCTAGGGAGATGCGTCACGTTGTAAAGCCCTGCGCCACATGAAACCTGCATCAGGTTTCATGTGGGCGTGCCGGCGCAGGGGGGGGGCGTTCCTGCGCAAGGAAGCCCCGTAAAAGTGGCGCAGTGAAATCTACAAGATTTCACTGAGTCACTTTTACGTCCCTGCTGCGTCAAATCCTTACGCCTGCTTCAAGCAGGCCTAAGGAGTGACGCAGCATGTTAGGTATAGGGCACCCCTGAGCAGTACTGGAGTTACGTCGCACTTGCGACACGACTCCAGTACTGCGCCACCCTTCCACCGACAGATGCGTCATGCATCTGTTTATCCTTGCGCCATGATGCGCCGCATTGTAAATGCGGCGCATCTGTGGTGCGCAAGGGTAAACTTGAGTCACGCATCTTCCCTGGCGCATCCCTGCTGATTTGCAGGGATGCGCCAGGGAACGTAAATCTGCCCCTTTCTCTCTTGGACAGAGACTCCTTTCTGACGAAACACCCGACATGATTCACACGGTTAATAATGAACACACCAAACAAGTACCCCAGAGAGCGGTTAAAAAGTAGTCATAAAACTCTTCCTCAAAACAAATTAATCAACAAATACTAGAGCTTGCAAAAAAAAGAGCACAAGAGATTCCTTTTGTTTTTTGAAAACACGAGATTCGAGCTGTCGATGTAATTCCCAAGCAGAAACGGTGAACAGAAGACGTTTTGACATGTTATTGACATTTCAGCTTTCGTTTGTAAACTTTAACCTTGAGCAGTTCTTACTTTTGGCGGCAAAGTGGAAACAGTAATTAAAAACCCATAACCATTTCAATGTAAAATGTATCCGATCTGACGTTTTCTAATTGCACAACCTCTGGGGGTTAAACTAATGCTTATTGATGTGGTTGATCCAGAAGTGTACCTATCAATGGTGCAACAGGTGCAGTGACACCGGAGCTTTGAGGCCTCAGGAGTCCGCTCAAACCTCATTATTTCTGTATGTTAATAGCCATACATAAATAAGAGCCATTGTGCCGTTTGTAGTACGCACCTTGGCACACTGACTACGCCCTACGGTTGCCCTGTCTTCAGCTCTAGGGATCGTTAAAATGGATTTTGAATTTCTGGTTGACTTTTGCTTATCATATTAAATTTTGCAACTGTGCGAGAATCCGTACCCTTGACCGACGAGATCTGAGGGATGAATACTCTAAACCCCATGCCGTTGGCAAGCACCGCTCCATTTCACACATGGCCAATCAATGCTCATCAAATTTCCCACCCGCAACTGTAATTAAAAGTCTCTGAGGGGGCTCGGGGGCCGGGGTCACGCACAAATGTGCCTGGAATAGTCCGAGCAGCAGGCATCTCTAATCCCGCTTGCTTCCTCGTGAGAGTTTTTTTTTTACCTATTTAACTCTTGTGCATGAATAGCAAAGCCCAGGCATAGTACACCATGGAAAAGCGTGACTGAAGACTGATGTACCGAGACCTTCCAGTTCCAAAAAATAAAGGAAAAAGCAAAACAAAAATTTTAAAAAAAAATCCATGGGTGAAATGTTTCTTTCTGGGAGCTAAGCAACACTACCTTGCATTTAATTCTCGCTGGCAATGGTTATATAGGAGTGTTTGGGGGCTTTATTTGATTAAGTCTGGATTTGTTTTTTTGGAGTTGGGGATTAAACTAATGCTTTTTATCCCCGTATCGCCTCGGAATCCCCATTTTATTGTGCTTTGTCATAGACATTGATTCAATCCTCAAGGAAATGACTCTTCCAGATTGATAACTAGACAGTCATAGCTAAGGAATTCAATGTGGCGGACCAAACAAAACGACCGTACATTTTCTAGCAAGTCTAACTGACGTCGTCATGGTGATACCTTCAATAGCCTAGCAGCGCGAATGGAGTCAGGAGACAGGGTCCGAAATGATAACGTTAGCTGTTACTTTATTCTCCTTGAGCTGATGTATATATCGGATAAAGTACCCCCGCCCTGCTTTATAAGAATATCGCAATTCATCATGGAATTCCATGACCATTTAAAGGGCGGGGCTGGCGGTCAATTGAGTGTCTTTATGATGACATGCAACTCCAAAGTTGCAAGCAGCCTTTACTTAAGGACGTTTTGGGGGCATTTTCTTTATTTGTACTATGTGGGCTTTTCTGTGTCCCTCTGCAGCGTACTTACTTGTGTTAAAGTCCAGCGAGCTCCTCTGGTCCAGTGTGGTGAGTAGTAAGGCACTGATTAAAAATTGAGATATGTCACATACAACTTGCATTCGCAGGCCTGGCAAATCCCATGGGGCAGATTTACAAGCCCCTTGCGCCACTTTTGCGTCACTTTTAACATGGGAAAAGTGACGCAAATGTGGGGCAAGGGGCTTGTAAATCTGCCCCATGTGTGTAATGGCTTTCCCTCTCTGCTTGTTTTCTCTACAGTTGGTTGTGAGACTGAACCACAAATGCCGGTTCCACGCGGTCTTAACCACGCAAGTCTTAAACACGCATATGCCTTACCACGCATGCCTTTACAACGAAACATGCGTTGTTAAGGCATGTATCACAATCTTTATTTTTTTAATCGTCCTAGGTTTTTTTTACATAGTTTCGTAATGTTCACATTAAAATGCAACGAATATTGTAGGTTTATCCATGCACTCCCAGGTAATCTGATGAGAAACGACAATTTAATTCCGTTGGGTGCAGATGGGGTATCGCCGTCTGACCCAGGGCAGCATCAAAACGCTATATGTAGCACTATATCGCATTTGGTATAGTGTCCCCTCGCACTCCTTTGTAATCCAAAAGAGAGTTCTTCAATTGTAATAATTTGCATGGAACTTCCTCTTTGTCAGATTTGGACATTGGGATACAAAAGTTCATTTTCTCCTGTTTTCTGGTGCCCATTCAAGAATTTTTTAAAGTCAAAAGCCAGGCAAAGTGCTCTTTATAACCAACATTTCAATCAGCAGACTAGTGCGAGAACAGCAATTTCACTGGCTGACCACTACAATAACGAAATTTGCACGAAGTGACAAAGACAATAATTATAAATGTGCATTTGCATTGGTGGTAAAGCGCAAATGTTTATGTATTAGTAGGTACAATGTTGCTTATGCACTGTCTGCAAGGTACTGTTGTTTATGCATTGCCAGAAGGTACAACATTGCTTAAGCACTGTGAGTGGCACAGTGCTGTTTATGTATTGACAGTAGGTACAGTGTTGCTTAAGCACTGTCAGTAGGTACAATGTTTTTTATGCAGCGTCAGAAGGAAAATGCTTCTTATGCACTGTCAGTAGGTACAATGTTTATTATGCAGTGTCAGTAGGTACACTGTTGTTCACGCATTGTCAGTAGTTACAATGTTGTTTATGCAGTGTCAGTATGTACAATGTTGTTTATGCAGTGTCAGTAGGTACACTGTTGTTTATGCAGTGTCAGTAGGTACAATGTTGTTCATGCATTGTCAGTAGTTACAATGTTCATTATGCAGTGTCAATAGGTACAATGTTTATTATGCAGTGTCAGTAGGTACAATGTTGTTCACGCATTGTCAGTAGTTACAATGTTGTTTATGCAGTGTCAGTAGGTACAATGTTGTTCATGCATTGTCAGTAGTTACAATGTTGTTTATGCAGTGTCAATAGGTACAATGTTGTTTATGCAGTGTCAATAGGTACAATGTTGTTTATGCAGTGTCACTAGGTACAATGTTCATTATGCAGTGTCAGTAGGTACAATGTTGCTTATGCACTGTCAGTAGATACAATGTTGCTTATACACTGTCAGCAGGTACAATATAGTGTAATGTGGTCCAGTGGTTCGAACCTACTTGTAGTGGCGAGTTTCTAAGATGCACTCTCTTTACTTGGATAGGAGGACGAGACACTGGGTCAGACTTAGAGGAGAATTGGTCAAGGGAAATCATCAGTTTTCAGGAGCAAATGCTAAATCTGGGTGAGAAGCCACTGTCTTTATCTAGCTAACTGGGAGCTTTATATTTTGTTGTCTTGCACTGAGACAGAGCGGCCTTCGCGTTAGGAAAGCTGGTCATATCCCATGCAGCTCTCTATGTACTATGTACAGTGCTATGAATGAATTCCAGTGAGACACTCGCTGCCCGCCCACAAAATATACAGGCAGATTTACACTGGTGCATTCAACCATTTGGTTAAATGGAAGTAACGGCTAGAATTCACTGATGTTATTAATGACAGCACTGGAAACAAGGTGTCCTGTGGACATGGAGTGATCTGTCCCCCTGTCATCTCCCCCACCACTGCAGTCAGCAGCATGCAGCACTCGGCACATGCCTCGTATTTGAGGCACCTGTGCTGTTGTCAGGCAGGAATGCTCATGTGTGATGTGGGAGAGCTATGTCCTTCCCGCTCTACAGTAGTCTGCCTGCCTGCCTGCCACTGTAAACAACTTTGCTGTCTGCATACTATACTAAAGCACCTAGAACCTACCTGGCTCCCAACTGAAGCCTCTCTTGTGTACATGCTGCTCTGAAATGGAGCACGTACCTGGTGCCTAAGCCAGTGCTCGCCGCATGTTGCACTTGAACACTTATCTTGTGTAAGCCCACACGGTCCTGCAGGAGCACTGATCATGTGCCTGATGGCCGGGGACTCTGTCCTTTCGATATGCTCCACTTGTGAGCACTGCATACCTGGCACTGGAAGTTTAGTCCTGTTAACATACTGCATTGTAGCACCAAGCACTTACGTAGTGCCTGAAGAACCGGTGCTGTCTGTGTGCACCATTGGAGCATCTGCCTGGTGTCAGAGCACTGCACTGGAGCACCAAACACTTACTATGGAGCATGTCTTGTCTGCGTAGTCTAATGGATTCAAAAGCCCAGTGAAGTCTGCCTTCGGCTTTGGAGCAGCTATCTGGTAAAGAAGGATAAAGATACAGCCAAAATGTAAGTTTGTACATATTTTCTAATGGTGTTAAACTGGAAAGATGTATTTCCTGTTCTCTACTGTGTCCACTTCTTGGTACCAGATTTTAGCATGTCCCTTAGGGATAGGGCACTTTGCCGGCTTCATAACAGTGCTCTGGTTGGGGCTGTTTGAATCAGTGAATGGCTGTCCTACACCATGAAAATCTCTGGCAACCTCACACTGCACTGAAAACCTACTGGATGTCACATGGCCATGTCTATCTGCCAGATCTGATATAGTCCCCCTGGAAGAACCCATGGTTCTGGAGGAAGCATATCCAAGCAGTTGTCTAAAACAAAATGACCCCTTGCAAAATTGACGAGAACCCTGAAAACAGATATACTAACTACTTGTGCCAAGTAGTAGCCTACCAAAGGGCTGGTGGGCAGCACCACAGGTGCATATCTAATGCCATTATATCCTTGGGTCTCCTAGCAAAGCTCATAGGCCCACATTCTGAATAGCTCAGTAATACTAATGGGGCTTGTAATCAATCAATCGGGATCTATAAAGCACGGCTAATCACCCAGTAGGGTATCCAGGTGCTTACAGGTCCCGGAGGCTTTTTCAAACAGCCAGGTCGTGAGACCTGGCTGTTCGAAATTGCAGAAGTGAGGTGATTGTCCGGAGGTATGCGAGGAGGCTGTTCAATGTCTTTGCTGCAATGTGGGAGAAGGAGCGACCTCCACTTCTGCTTTGGTATATAGGGGGCGTATGGGCAAGTGAAAGGGAGGCAGAGCGTAGTCTTCTCGACGGTTTGTGGAAGTTCAGGTGGTGATTAATGTAGGCATGTCCTTGGTTGTGTAGAGACTTGTGTGCATGGGTTAGCATCTTAAATTGGCATCTCTTCTGTATGGGGAGCCAGTGGAGTTTCCTGAGGTGGGGTGTGATGTGCTTTGTTGGGGAAGGCCGAGGATGAGCCTGACTGCAACGTTCTGTATAGTCTGAAGTCTCTGTAGGAGGTGAGTGGCGATTCCTACATAGAGAGCATTGCTGTAGTCCAGTTGGCTGGTGATGAGGGCTTGTATCACAGTGCGTCTCATGTGTAGGGGTAGCCACTTGAAGATCTTACATACCACGTGCAGAGTGAGGAAGCAAGCGGAGGAGATGGCATTGATCTGTGATTTCATGGTGAACTTGTTGTCAATGATGATTCCAAGGTTTTTGGCATGGTTGAAGGGAGGGGGTGCGGGTCCTAGTTCTGATGGCCACCAGGAGTCGTTCAATGTGTTGCTGCTGGTGCCAAAGATCAGTACTTCTATCTTTTCTATGTCCAGCTGCAGGCAGTTGTTCTTCAACCAATCGGCGGCATTTGTCACGCATCTTTAGAAATTGGTTCTGGTGGTGGTTGGGCCATCGGTGAGTGACAGGATGAGTTGGATTTTGTCTGCGTAGGAAATTATGTTGAGACCGTGGGATCTGACAATGTTGGCCAGCAGGGTCATATATGCGTTGAGGAGCATGGGACTGAGGGCTGAGCCCTGGGGGACACTACAGGTGATCTCCTTAGGTTCAGAGATGAAAGGTGGGAGGTGGATCCTCTGGGTTCTTCAGGTGAGGAAGGATGTGATCCATCTGAGCGCGTCCCCTTGGATGCCGATCTGGTGGAGTCTTTCGATCAGTGTGTGGTGGGGTACGGTGTCGAAGGCTGCTGAGAAGTCGAGGAGTATCAAAGCTGCTGTTTCTCCTCAGTCGAGGAGCGTTCGTATGTCATTGGTGGCTGCAATCAGGGCAGTTTCTGTGCTGTGATTGCTGCGGAAGCCAGATTGGGAGGCCTCAAGATAGCTGGTTTTGCTCCAGGTGTGTCATGAGTTGTTTGTTGATGATCTTTTCCAGTACCTTTGCTGGGAATGGGAGCAGGGAGATTGGCTGATAGTTTTTGAGTTCGCTGAGGTCGGCAGAGATTTTTTTTAGTAGTGGTCTGACTTTGGCGTGTTTACAGGCATCAGGAAATGTTGCAGTGGTGATAGAGGTGTTGAGTAGGGGGGTGAGTTCCTGGCTGATCATTTGGAAGGTAATGGTAGTGACCAACCCCACTGGGATTATAACATTGAGTATTTCACCCAGAGACTCCTGTTGTTGACATGCTGGGTTAAAGCATACAAGGGTTGGTGGGGAAACATGAAATCTAACAAGTTATTCCCCCAAATCCCTTAGTTGGGTGTGTTTCTGTCTCCCCAGAGTCACCAATGTCTCTCAAAATTCAGCCTGTTGTGTTTTGGCATCAATCATGTATGAAATTAGATTCACAGAAAGTGTTTGTAAAATTGTTTTCAACCAGCTTTGAGTTTAAATAGTGTAAAAATGACCTATGTTGACAACTTGCAATACATTTTAGCCACTTTTTTATTTTATATAGTTGCAAATGAATGAGTTTGTGCTCCATGATCATATTGAAGTTCACAGAAGTTAGAAATTGCTTTGGAGGGTGAAGACAGGTTTTACAAAGTGGTTGACTGCTGAAGAACATAGGGATCCTGTTACGTGTAGGGAATTTCACATGATTTGCCAGGCAAGAACTGCCCTTCAAATTAGTGTGAGTGGATGGGTATGTTTTTTGCAAGCAGAGATTTTTAGGCCTACCTATACAGCACATGCACTGTCTTACCATTGACTGGCTTCATTGTCACTCTCATTTGCTTGCTTCATATTGCCCAGCTGCCTTAGTCTTCTCTCCTCTTTGTGTGTTTGTCCCTCGCCTGGAGCATGGTCACATTACTTGTGTCCTTTCACTGCTCATTTTTTTAGACTCTACTTATTCTTTGTGTTTAAGCACTTCACCAGAGTGTGTCTTTCTCAGCTGACTCCCTCATCTTCTTCTCTCCCCTCCTGCCCTCCTTTGTCTGTGTTGCATGCCCCTACCCAGCCTCCCTGGTCCATCATGCTTTCCCTCACTGAACCTCCATGATCCATATTTCTTTCCCTACACCACTCTCCCTGCCTCCATTACTCCCTCATCCTTGTTGCTTGACCACCCTTCTCTGTATTGCTTGACACCCAATTCCGTATTGCTTGACCCCAAGTTCATGTTGCTTAACCACATCATCTATATAGGTTGCTCCATATTCTCCCTCGTCCATATTGCTTGCCCCCATTGCCCTCTCTCCCTCATCCGTGTCGCTCGCCCCCACTCACCATCCCTCCCTCGTCCGAGTTGCTTGCTCCCACCCATCGTCGTGTTGCTCTCCTTCACCTACTCTCCCTCCTTCATCCATGTTCCTTTCCCCCGATCGTCCGTGGTGCTGCTGGTCCCCCATGCTACCTCTCTTATCTGTGTTGCTGCATACCCTCACCCTCCCTCCTTTACTTGTCTGTGTGGCAGCTTGCCCCCGTCAGCTGCTATAACAAAAATAGAAAAGCGCTAAGATCTGGACATTCGCTGGCCATATCATGGAACTTTTTTTCCGCCACACCCTCTTTTGCCATGTTGCATCTTGCCCTCCTTACCTGATTTATGACTGTAAGATATTCACAAATGGTGACCTTGCACTTGGAAATCCATTTCCTAATACATAATATTACCCTACAATGATGTAATATTGCACATGATAAAATCCTACAATAGAGGCATGGCGTAGGTGCTCAAGGGAGGAGATGTCCTGCAATATTTGAGACCACCTGTCCTAAGTTCCTTTCCAAGCCATTGCCAATCATAAAATGGTAGGATGTTTACACCTGTCAAGGGCAAGAGTAAATAATTTTCCATTTTATAAATGGGATGGGAACACTCCAAAACTGATGGGAGTAAAGGGGATGGGGTTTCTGCAAAAGGACTAATACTCCCCCCTTGGGAGATACAAAGAGAAATAAAAATCCACTGCAAAATTCAGTGACATTTCTCACTTGCACAGGTGTATGAGGAAATGACTCCCAGTCACAAGAGAGAATTCACACAAGTTTTCCAGGACAATGCTTCAAATTTGCAACTAGCTCTGATTTTCAGGAATATTCTGAAACCCTTGTGAATTGCTAAATTTAAAAAATCAGCACCCATGCGACGGCGGCGTAAATCTACATGTTCCAATTTCCTTTGAGAATCAGGATTTAGTGCACAGAACAATTTTAGGGCAGGCGGTGATCATAAGACTAGGATGGCAAACTCCCAACGGAGCCTGGCAGAGGCCTCGTTCTCTGAACTAATCGCTGCCTCAGAGGTCATGAAGCAGAGGGGAAGTTATTATAGATAAGCCTGGCTGAGGGAAGCGCATCAAAGCCTGCCCCTACAGGCATTACCGACCCTGCAGTCACACAGCTGGAGGTGAAGGGCCAGGGTTCACACACTGCAAAACGCTGCCAGGTTGCTGCAGGAGGTCAAGTCCACAGGGTTTAGCTCTCCGTGCTGGAAATGAGCTCCAGATTATCTTCTCGGCATTCTCCTTGAGATAATCACTGGCTGGAGCCCAGGCTCTGTCCTTGCTGAAAATCAGCCGTATTTTCGGAGTGAGAAGCAGAGCAGGCTGGGATACCATCGCCAAAGGAAAAGTCTTCTATCCACTGTAAAGAAACGCGCCTTTTCAGAACATGCTAAGTGCCTTTAATTGTTGCTTGCTGTGTAACATGGTTTTATTCTGCACATTAACTGCAATGTTGAGAGTGGCCCAATCCAGTGCGTCGGAAGGTAGTTCACAACCACCAGTACAAGACCCAGCGGCAGTTCTCACAGGAGAAAACTTGGGCCCGATTCACAAAGATTTTGCTATGAGCAGGGCTCTGTTGGAGCGGAGGAGCGTTGGCCCACTTAAATTACCCCCAAAGCCCCAGAGATGAAAAATAAAATGGTAATTCATTACCATTTTATTTTTCACACCCCCGTCCCGAGCAGTGCGTCAGGACAGGGCAGGGCCTGCTGAGTGACATCAGCAGGAAGGAGGGTGGGCTGTTATGCACTGTTTTAAGTGCTCAGGTCTTTTTGACCAGCTGTCTTGGTACGACCAGCCACACATGCGCACTTTAAACATCTCTAACCCAGCTATCTTTAGACAGCTGGGTTTGAGCAAGTGCAGGCCTCCAGAGTGCTGTGAAGTACCGAGTCAGGCAGTTCCCTCCAATCACAGTGCTGCTTTCATGCTGCATGAGAGCAGCACCAGGATTAGTCAGGGGAGTTTCGTGGTGGTGGGGCTGCAATCACAGAAAGAAGAAAGAAGACGTCGGGTGTGGAGGATGCATGTTCATTTTCAGGTAAGTGTCTTTTTTTAATATATATATTTTTTGTGTGCACACGCCATGCCCTCCCCATAGATGCCAGCCGCCTCTGGCTATGAGTAGGTGTGACCAGGGTCAGACCGGGCTATATGGCAATTTGGCAGTGCCAGAAGGGTTGGCCTCCGGTGTTTTTTTTTGGCTGTTTTTGGGCCTGTTTTATATGCTGGTGGGCAGAATTTTACTGTTGATGAATTGGGGTAATCAATTTTTATATCACAGGTAGTTGAGAGGTGGTGCTAGAGGTGACACATTAATCTGGTAATATAACTACAAGCCTTAGAGGAACCCAATTGCTCTACTTTTCGTACCTTACCTTCCACTTGTGACAATATATACAGCTTGGGCCACATGTTGGTTGAGGGCGAAAAAACAAACAGTATTTGCCATGTGGCCTCTGGTTATTCCTTAACTCTTTTCGGTGGAATGAGGTCCATGGGCATGGAGTAGTTTGCTGTGCCCTCGGACAGGCCGAGGAGGGCACAATACGTGATGTGAAACAGGAGTGGACTGATCGGGCCAAGGTTTAAGTGCATGCATTGTTGAGTGCCCGAATGAAATATCAGCACTACCTGGTGTGGTGTGTTTTTGACTGTACAGGAACTGCATAGTGCCACCTACCTCTGAACTGTTTACATAACTTGGTGTGCTGAAGTCCTTTATTGGGGACAGAAACCTTTGGGTGTAGAATTGACTACCAGTCACAGGGATTGCAGGGGCGTTCAAATTCAGGTGGCAAAGTTCCAATCAGACCTTCCAAATCCAGCAACATGACATACATTGGCCTATGGTGAACCCACTTGCTTTGGTCCAACTGGCACAAACACACGTTCAACCAATTAATGAGTGGTTTCAAAGTAATACCCAGGTTTCCTGGGGAAGTCTTCACACAATGTACTCCACATTATGCAAACTTGTTGCTGCTTTCCTAAACTGGAGCCCATCCTTCGTGGCTAGTAAAATGGAGTGCATTGTCATGGGTGGACAGTGCAAATCCTGTGGACATACAGTGGGGTGCTGACACTCCCAGTAGGAACCTACAACAGAATTGTGCTGAAAAGACTCGCAAGCCACGATTCTGTCTCTGCTACACACTCAACAGAGGGCCAGAAGAGGGTATATACATACCCAGAGCTGTGTAGGGCAATGACCAGACACACCAACAGGGGTACCTGTCATCTTACTGTTCTCCTGGGTCAAGAACACTATCACTGAGGGGATCGGGGACACCTGATCCCTAGGAATACCCATCCATCCAATTGGCAAATCATATGCTCACTGGCAGCCAGACCCCGGTCACAGGGTACACAACCTGCCATGTCACTGCTGGGGGAACCTTCCATATCTCATTCACAACAGACCTTATTAACATTGCCACCCAAGGGGGGCAGTAGGGTCGCGTGCGCAGAGTACACAATAACTTTATTGTCGAGTTCTCTCCAGTGACATAGACCCAGCACTCCCCTTTCCATTTACTCTACAGAGAGGGAGCCTTCAACTCTTCCTGCTGTTAGTAATGCAATCAATAATAATACTTATGTTCCAGTAAAAGTAGCATCACATCCACAGAACATTTTGTACTGTATAATTGAGTGTTTTTTCACCAATCAACACCCCTAAAGTAACAATATCTGACTAACTCAAACTAAGGTCAATAAGTTCTAAAATGCCCCCTTCAAGCTATGACATTAGATACATTTAGGAATATCATGTCAGTTTAACTAGTGAATGCCTCGTTATTGAATGTTTGGTTGGACTGATACAAACATGGGTTCAGAAATGACAGATCCAATGGAAAGCAAAGGGATGAATGTGTGGAAGGATAGGTGTGATAGGTGGACGTTAACAACGGTGGGTTTGACTGCCTGGACATGTAAATGGGATGGATGAGTAAATCGATGAATCGTTATGGTCACTTGAAAGGGAGCATGAATAGTGGAGCTTCATGTGGATGGGTGAAATAATTAATGGGTGGTAATTCGCTGCCAGTCGCAATCAGAATATGTATTGAGGTACAACACAATATTACATGAAGAAGACTCTTAAACAATTAGTAACTTACAACAAAGCATAAAATGCGTCTGTTCTGTTGAAGACTATGCGGGTTTGGTGTGAGATATGTGGGGACATTTTAACAGCTTTGCGATGGGTTGTTGTGTGAAGTTTGTTGTGGCTTTGTATGTATGGATATGATTTATTTAGTGTAAACATAGCCAGAAGGCAATATAGTACCATACAAGCAGTGGCAAAACAAAGGCCTCCGACCCTCGGTCTAGGTCCACTCTCTCCCCGCAGCTCCGCTGTGCCGTCTCTTGCCTCCAGACCCCGACCTCCTCCTTGGGAGGTTCGAGGCTGCTGCCGCTCCTGCGCCTGCTGCCCGCTCCAACTGGAACCAGACTGCCTGCAACCACCGTAACCTTTCTCAGCCGTTTTTTTCTTAATTTTTCCCTGTTGTGCCACTATTATTGTGCCCATCTGTGTCTTGCTCTAATTCCACCACTGTTTTTATTTTCTCGTGCCTGCCTGTTCCTTTCGCCTTTCGCCTTTCTCCGCTGCTGCCCCTGCGGCCCCTCCCCCCCGGAATTCCCCCCGGAATTCCCCCGTTCCCGCCTCCCAGCCTCTCCTTCCTCCCACCTCCCCTATTTAATGGCGGCCGCGCCGCCGGTGCGCCAAAGGCAAGCCCGTCCGCGACCCGACCGCGCCCAGCGCCAGGAACCCTGGACCTCCCACTACCCATCGCTGCGACACCACCACCCTCCTCGCACTCAACCCTGGAAGACTTAGAGAATGCCAACAGGCCTCGCCGAACACGACCCACGGCCAGTTCTCGTGCCTCCACTGTCGCCAGACCCTCACCGCCACCCCGGCCTCCAACACCACCGACGCCAGTACCGGCGACACCCTAAAATGCATCCTCCTCAACGTACGCTCCGTACACAAACACGCCATGGAAATCTGGAACCTACTCGACTCTCTCTTGCCCGACATCGCCTTCTTCACAGAGACCTGGACCAACGCATCCTCCGCCCCCGACATCAGCACCGCCATCCCAGACGGATACAAGATCCAGAGGAAAGACCGCCCCAACCACCCAGGAGGGGTCCTCGCCATCGCCCACAAGAGCACCCTCCACCTCACCACCTCCAGCGAAACCTTCCCCTCCGCCGAACACCTGCACTTCCAGATCCAGACCACCCCTAAAGCCACACTCCGAGGAACCCTCATCTACAGACCCCCCGGCCCCCGAACACCCTTCGCCACCACCATCACCGACTTCATCGCACCCCACGCCATCGCCTCAGCAAACTACATACTCATTGGAGACCTGAACTTCCACCTCGACAACCCCAGCGACCCCAAATCAACTATCCTTCGTGACAACCTCGCCAGCATCGGACTTAAACAACTCGTCAACACACCGACCCACAGAGCAGGACACACCCTCGACCCCATCTTCGCGGCAGGAAACAGCGTCCAATTCAGCCACACAACGCAGCCGCCATGGACCGACCACCACTGCGTACACTTCGCCATCAACAAACCCAAGGCACCCAAACCAGCCCCACGCCCACCTCGAAGGAACTGGAACAAGGTTACCGACGAGCAACTTAACTCCACCCTCACCCGAGACAACCGCACCTGGGCACCCGACTCAAACGACGCAATCGGCGCAGCCAGAGAACTCCACATCTGGATCTTCAGCTGCGCAGACGAGCTCGCCCCGCTGCGTAACCCCGACAGACAACGCCCCAGGAAAGCCGCCTGGTTCACCACCGCTCTCCAAGAAACCAGACGCACCTGCAGACGCCTGGAGAAGAACTGGAGAAACACCAAGACAACAGAAAACCACACCACCTACAAGGACGCCATGACGGACTACCACAACCAGATCAGAGCCACCAAGAGGAACTTCATCCACAACAAAATCCTGGCCAACTCCACCAACTCCAAGGAACTTTTCAGTGTCATTCAGGAATTCACCAACCCACGCAGCAAAGCCACAGACATCACCCCATCCCAAGACCTCTGCGACAAGCTTGGAACCTATTTCCACCTCAAGATCAAAAACCTCTACAACAACTTCATCGATCATCCACCAGGCGCCACAGAAGGCCCCCCACCCCCCAAAAACACCAGCCAGCCCACCATCTCCAACTGGACACCAATCACGGCCGAAGACACCGCCTCGACCATGAAAAGCATCCACTCTGGGGCCCCCACCGACCCCTGCCCCCCTCACATCTACCACAGAGCCACGGCCGCCATCGCACCCAAACTACAACGCACCATCAACACCACCTTCAAAGCAGGCACCTTCCCAGACGACTGGAAGCGCGCAGAAGTCAGACCCCTGCTCAAGAAGCCCACAGCTGACCCCACCGACCTCAAGAACTATCGGTCCATCTCGCTCCTCCCCTTCGCAGCCAAAGTTGCAGAGAAAACAGTCAACAGGTAACTGACACGATTCATTGAAGAGAACGCTGCCCTCGACCCGTCCCAATCCGGATTCCGAAGCAACCACAGCAGAGAGACTGCCCTACTCGCCGCCACAGACGACATCCGCACCCTCCTGGACCAAGGCCACTCCACAGCCCTTATCCTACTCGACCTATCAGCGGCCTTCGACAACGTCTCCCACCGCACACTAGTCGCCAGACTACACGATGCAGGCATACAAGGAACAGCCCTGGACTGGATCCCATCATTCCTCACCGGTAGAAGCCAAAGGATCAGACTCCCACCCTTCCTCTCCGACCCCACAAAAATCATCTGCGGAGTCCCACAGGGTTCATCACTGAGCCCCACCCTCTTCAACATCTACATGGCCCCCCTCGCAGCCATCGTCCGACAACACGGCCTCAACATCGTATCCTATGCCAACGACACCCAGCTCATCCTCTCCCTCACCAAAGACCCCACCACTGCAAACTCAACTTCCAGAAAGGAATGCAAGACGTCGCAGTCTGGATGACCAACAGCTGCCTGAAGCTCAACGCCGAGAAGACAGAAGTCCTGGTCCTCGGTACCACCCCTTCTGCATGAGACAGCACCTGGTGGTCGACCGCCCTCGGAAGCCCACCTACCCCCTCAGACCATGCCAAGAACCTCGGCATCGTACTCGACTCATCACTCACCATGAACCGACAGGTCAACGCCGTCACCTCCAGCTGCTTCAACACCCTCCCCATCCTCCGCAAGACCTTCAAGTGGATCCCCCTGAATCAAGGAAGACAGTCACCCACGCACTCATCACCAGCAGACTGGACTATGGAAACGCACTCTATGCCGGCATCAACAAGTCCCTACTCCGCAAACTCCAGACAATACAGAACACCGCCGCCAGACTCGTCCTCGGCATCCCCTGACACGAACACATCAGCCAACACCTACGAAGTCTCCACTGGCTCCCCGTGGAGAAAAGAGTCACTTTCAAAATCCTCACTCACGCCTAAAAATGCCTACACAACAACGGACCCAAATACCTCAACGACAGAATCAACTTCCACGTACCCAAAAGAAACCTCCGATCTTCCAACCTCGCACTGGCCGAAACCCCGCACAGCCACAGAGCCAGAGCAGGCGGAAGATCCTTCTCTCACATTGCAGCCAAGACCTGGAACGAGCTACCGGCAGACATCAGATGCGCCCCCTCCCTGAACACCTTCAGGAAGACCCTCAAGACCTGGCTCTTCGGCTAAACAGATCTGCGGACCCTCCCTCCCTCAGCGTCTTGAGACCCTCACGGGTGAGTAGCGCGCTTACAATTCCCTGATTGATTGATTTATTGATTGAAGGCCTCCGCAGCCCCTGCAGTGCCGGGGGGCCCTGAGCTCCAGGGGCCCCCCTCAGAACAGTACCTTGGCCTGGAAGCTCCTGAGTGAGGCCCGTGGGGGGCCCCTTTATGTACTATGCAGGGGGGCCCCCTCAAGTTTCGTAAAGCCACTGCATACAAGAACACGAATTACTAATGTATAGGCTAAGCCATACAAAGAGAGAAAAGGGGCACTAAAAGAGGTGGCATATGTAGTGAAGGGCAGACGTTTTACAGTAAAGAATGGGACAGGAAGGAAGTGGCTGTACCAGAGAGTTAAGGGTCGCATTGGCTAGTGGAGAGCGGGGAGAAAGAGGGAAGACCGGTCGCTGGGTGGCCCCAAGAGATGACTCCACAACTCCTTCTGGAAGTGGAGTAAGAATGCATCTTGTCACATCCTGACTGCAATGACTTCATGACCCTTCATGCAGAGCACAAGAAGGTGTGTCCACTTCTCTTCCCCTTTACACATTTCCTGGTTTTCTGCCTGGAGATGCTTCCACTGCAGTGCTGCAGGATCTGTTGGTGATTTTAATTGTGGTTCATAGTTATGGTGAAATGCTGGATTTGACCACCCTGGAAAAAACCCTGCTGGTGTTGCCACTAGCTGATTGAGCTGATGGAGCCAATGGAGTTTTCTCAAGGTAGGGGTGATTCTGTCACACTTCCAGAGAACAGTGACCAGGCAGACAACATAATGGAACATGCTTTTCAAGGGGTTAGGCTAACAGGATGTTGCATTTGTCGAGATAGGATGGGATTATTGCTTGGATAGCGGTTCTCAAGTCTGGTTCCATTCGAAAGACCTTCAATTTGGAAAGTACATACTGTTAGAACTAGGCAAAGAGCATTCTGTGTGTGATGTGAATTTCAAAGTTGAGGTAAATATCCAAGTAGAGAGCCAGACAATTGGTGTTGTCAGTGTGTTGTGGAGTAATTTCATCGAGGATCCTTCTTGAGAGCCTAACTTGTACATGTTGCTGCTTGCAGTCGTAGGCAAGAGCACAGAATATGTCATGGCTTGTTGAACTTGATGTAGGCATTTGATTTCCATGGTTCACTTGTTGCTAGGCAGTCCTTCAGAAGAATAATTTATTATTAAGATGTGGCCATCTGCAGGAGCATAGTTCCATCTACATACCGACATGTTATTGGTTAACAGGACTCCACAATGTTGAAGATTACTGGTGGGAGCAAGGTTCTATAAAGAACATCACATGATATATAGATGGCCTTGATCCAGAAGAAGATCATTTGTTTGAAATGGAATCAGTTCTTCAGGTAATGCTTTTGGTGGCAGGCTGTTTTACAAGGCAGGCCAAAAGCTGGAGAGAGGTCAAGCTGAACATTGAGATATGAGTCATTGAGATAAAGGTCATGTTTGGCATTGATATGCAATGTGAAGGTCTGTTAAGGGAGACAAAAGGGCTTAACAGGAATATGTAATTTTTATCAACACATCTTTGGAGAGTTGTTTGAATGTCCTTTGGAGGCTATTTGAGGATCTTTTGAAAGCTACTTGAGGATCTGTTGCAAGCTACATGGAGTCTTTTTGGACCTATGGCAAGTTCATTTGTAAATATATGGGTGTTTTGGGTGGGCATATGAAGGTCTCTTGGAGGCTATTCAAGAGTCTTCCTGGCACATATGCGAGTGTCCATTTGAAATATGTGAGGTTTATTTGGGGGTACATGAAGGCATAGGAATTGTATGTTTTGGGGCATTACGTGAACATGAGAGTTAATGAACGCTGTTAATGGCACATTTGAGCATCTTGGGCCTATGCTGGATCTATTGGGGCTTTTAAAAACATTTGGAGCAATGTGAAGCTTTTCAATGGATACAACTATGTGACAATTTATTATAGGCATGTGAGCATTTACCGGGTCATTGTGAGGTCTGTTGAGGGTTAGTCCTACACAAAAAAAGATTATAGTGTGTGAATGCGTGGTATGGGCCAAATTAACACCCAGTGATATATGTGTACATTGGGATATGAGGGCAAGTTAAGGTTTGTTCGGTAATACAAAGACACGTTAGGCACTATGAGTCAGATTTTCAAGGGGCAAGATAGATTATGCTGAGAGTTGCTTTATTTGACGTGCTCCTAAGGTTGGAGCTAGTAAATGATTTTCCAGGTTTTCCCCCAAAAATCCCAGGAGTACCCAATGATAATGATGAATGTTTTAAATGTCCTGGTCTACCATAATGCCAAAAAACTGCACGTTTCACGAGTTAAAAAATCCTGCATGCATAAAGGTAATGCAAATATGCATGCATGAGTAAATGTTTTTCTCACTGGATTGTTTGCCCCCCAATCATGAAACCCTTCTTCTGCAACCCTATTAAATGTGGGAGTGTATCCTCTCCATTCTCAGCATGTAAACACATGCATTTCCAATTTGGGAAACGACCTGCATAGGATGTCTGATTAAGGCACATGTATACAAGGTTTTGAGTGTTTACCTACTTTTGCATAACTGCTCCACCCAGAATCTAGCTCTGGCTCTCCCCCAGCAAATGCAACAAATCTGCCAAATGTGAGGCGTTTATGCATTCGTAACTGCGCCTAGCGAATTTAAAATGCCACCTAAGCTGATTCTATGAATCAGGATTGAGACTGCACAGTTACACAGGGTTCACTATACACGGTGGAGTTCAACATAGGTGTGAAAATACTTTGTAAATTGAGTCCTAAATAATTAGCTGTACTTGCTGTGGGAGGGTCTTCTAGGCCCTATTTTATTGTCCATTGGATTGTTGTACGCAGGATATGAGGTCTGTTGAGGCCATTTCAGTGTGTTGGGGATATGTGAATGTGACCAAAGTCACAAAAAATCCCCCTTTGGGTAAAAACACATATACAAGACCACATTCACACAAGAAACCTTATATCACCAATACGTTAACAATAAGCACAGGATCGAAGAAATAAACTAATCAAATGAATTCTCAATGAATAGTACAAATTTATTAAATTCAATATACAGCAATTAAAAAAGACACATATATCTTAAAACTTCACAATATTTTTCTAAAATTCATCAAAAGGTAATATTCAAAAAACTTTGTCAGGTTAAACAGTACCATCCATTAGATTGGATATACATTTCTCAAGAACAAGTCATAAAATTTAAAAAAACGAAATAAACATATGGGAGAACAAGCAGGAAAGTTGTTTCCAAGTCACAGGAATAGCCACTAAATCATACACAGATCAATTGTCGGATCATGAGAAGAATCTCTCCTTTGTTTCCAGTGACAGTTGTCCACAACGATTTATAATGGGCTTCCCTTATCTGTGCATCGACGCGTTTCGGTGGGCACAATACTTAGACCAACACCTTCTTCAGGAAAATAAAATACCTCCCAGTTTACCAATCAATTTCTTAGTAATTTCCTTAACATTAACTAGATCCTCTCCAATAGAGATCAAAGGTGGATATTTCTCATTCCTCCCACAGATATCTCAGGTCTCTTAGTAATCACACCTCCTCAAGTACATTAATATCTGTAGGTGCCACGATAAGATCAGGTATAATCTAACTTCGCACTTTTCCAGTATATTTAATACCTCCAGATTCACAGCTACCTTTCTTGATATTCTTTTTTCTTTAAGTTCAAACTAGCACCAAAGACCTTATAATTTCTGAAGGGATAGAAAAAAGGATAATCTTTTGACGGAGGTGTACACCCCGTGTTCCCAGCAGGACTCAGATATTAGAATTGAACTGCTCTTTAACAAGATGAAATAAACCAGAAATAAATCAGAAGTAGACGTGATAAAGGGAAGGATATGATCCATAGACCATTTTTCTAATGTATATCCAATCTAATGGATGGTACTGTTTAATCTGACAACGTTTTTAAAAATATTACCTTTTGATGAATTTTAGAAACATATTGTGAAGTTTTAAGATATATGTGTCTTTTTAATTGCTGTATATTGAATTTAATAAATTTGTACTATTCATTGAGAATTTATTTGATTAGTTTATTTATTGGATCTTGTGCTTATTGTTAACGTAATGGTGATATAAGGTTTCTTGTGTGAATGTGGTCTTGTATATTTGTTTTTACCCAAAGGGGTTTTTTTGTGTGACTTTGGTCAAATTTGGTACCCCTCCCTTTGGTGGTTGGGTCCCTCTCTCTTTTTGTATAGATATGTGAATGTGTCCTGGGGTTGATTTGCGTTTCTGTTGGGGCTGTGTGAAATATGTTGAGGACTTTGAGATGGTTTATTTTGTGCTTCTTGATAATCTTTTTTGGTCCGTGAGAGGGTGTGCGGAGAGCCACCTGAATGTCTCCTACTTTCGAAGCACATATTTTGGGGGCCAGGTGGAGATCTATTGTGGGTTTCTGGTTGTCTATTTGGGGCCACAATATGGCCTGTTCTGTTCTATGTGAAAGTCTCTTCTGCGTTGTATGTGGGGGTTTTACTTGCTAGGTGAGGGGACATTAGGACAGCGTTAATTTTAATTTTGGGTCATGCAAGGCACTCTTATGTACTGTGTGAAGACTGTTGAGGGCATTCTGAAGTTTCTCTTTTAGATGTGATAGGGTATGGTGGGTCAGCATAAGGGACTCTGGTGGAATGCACCAGGCTTTGTTGGGAGTCTATGTGGTTGTTGTTTGGTCATTGTGAAAGTTTTCTGGGAAGCGTTCAGAGGGTCTAGTCAGAACCATGTCAGAGTCAGCTGGAAATTATGTGTGGACCTTTTGGACCGCAGAGCTGTGCGTTCTCAGTGGAGTCCTTTGCCTGCGCCATTGCCCTCTTAGTTCTGGCCACAGGAGATAGAGTACCATCCTCAGCAAGCAGCAGCACAGCTGGAGCTGAGGGTTTGGGGAGGAAGGACCCACCAGGGGCAAAAGGTTTGGGCAGGCCACCCCGCGGGAGCAAAACCTGTAGCCAACCAGAAGGGTCTCCCAGTCCCATCTGACCCAATCACCCGACTGTTGTCCCAATGGGGCAGTGCTAACCGGAGTACCTCCTTTACCTCATGCCAGAGAAGAAAGCTATTTGGAGCTTGAGAACACAGTCTCCCACTAGCTTGTCCGCAATGCTGACTTTTCCATGCATGGATATGATGATGTTTTGCTGGTGCACAGGACCGGATGGACAGGCCTCTCATCCAAAACCATTAAAGGGGTCTGTATGGTTGTAAACTGTAGATATCCTAGTATGGCATTGAGACTCATTAGAACTGGTCAAAGGCATGATGCTACAAGTTCAGCTATTAGTATTGTCCCATTAGGCTTTTTTTATAGACCTATTTTGTCCAATGAAGGAAGGCCCCAGCAACAACGAATGAATACTATGGAAGCTTTTCTGCTACAACCCACAAAAGATTCATGTCTTTATCAGATTTGAATGCCAACGATTGACTTCTGTCTGCCCAGGTGGCAGGTTGGTCAATAGGTAACAACAAGGAGACAGATATGGGAGTAAAAACTGCTGCAGTCGTCCCATTGGTTCCAATGTTTCTTGCAGCCTCCCCCTGGTGGCAGGGACAATTGACTCCTCTGCAGCTAAAGGCCCTGAAGTTTTGGTTAATTACGGTACCAGTGCACTGCAGGACAGCACTGTCAGTACTGCCCCAGTGGAAAACAGCAAACATTTATCCTGGAACATTGCAGGCTTGATTAATAAGCTTGGCTGACCTTATTGGGCTTACTTCGTGGACCAATTTGAAATTTGTACCTTTCTGAAGACTAGAGCAACTGTTTCCTTATTTTGATCTGGGTTTGTCTGCTTTGACCAACCTGTCCTCTCATGTGAGAGAGGCCGTCCATCAGGGTGCTTGGCGACATGGGTTAAAACTACTCTTGCTTGTTGATATAGAATGATTACTCTAGGTTCCCCCGATGTTCTGTGTGTTAATTTGAAGTTTTCCATGGGGGTCTCCTTGTGGTTATATAATATCTATTGTAGGAATGAAAACCACACGGCTAATTTAGCAGTTATTGATCTAATCAGTGGCCATCTGGAGTCCATCCCACCTGATGCTTTTAGAATAGTGCTGGGGGATCTTAATTGTTCCTTTAAACCAATTGATGCTGGCTTCAGTCCCATTAGTGGAGAAGAGGATGAACGATGGGCGATAACTGCCCTCACCCAACCACCAATCAGGAGGTGGTCGGCTGCTGTCTTGCAGCTGAACGCTTTTGTTCTTGGTAATGTTTTGAGAGCATGCAACGGGAGAACTCTATCAGATAAGGAGGAGAAGGACATGTTCAATCAGCAGGGGGGCTCGAGCTGAATAGATTACATATTGCTAGATATCAGGCTATGGCCCCTAGTTGTCGATATGGAAGTGGTACAGCAGCAAGATAGCGATCACAATGCCTTGGATATCATCCTCCAGCCATTGGGACCTAATGCCTCCTTTAGTGCTAATGAACCATTTGCCAGGAGGCTTGTCCCCTCAACTAATCGTCGAAGGCTGAGGTGGAGTGTTATTGCCTCAACCAGGACCATTCAGAAGCAGATTTATAAGGCTCTTGCCTCTGCCTTGAAAGCAGTGTTATTGATGGGGGGGGGGTTCCTTGACGGCTGCCGTGTGGAGTTATCTTGATGTTATCCACAATAAGTCTGGGAGGTGAACTCCACTCTGCTCGCAGAGTTTGCAGATTTTTCCGCACTCGGTGTTACGCAGACCTTGCAGAGTTTTTTCCCTCGCTCGCGGTCGTCAATGTCAAGTTGGCGAGCACGAGCGAGGAAAATCCACCTCCCGGCGAGATTTTTCCTAGTTCGTGATCGTCAACATCAAGTTAGCGAGCTCGAGCGTGGAAAATCAACCTCCTGTCGAGATTTCTCAACGCGGGCGGTCAGATTTCTCATTGCGAGTAGTCGCGTATGCACACGACCGCTCGCGTTGAGAAACCGTCTGTTCACGTTGAGAAAGCTGCAGCTTGAATAAAATCTACTCGAGCGGCAGAAAGGAAGCAGCGCCTGCTTGCGCTGTGCATGGTGCTGTTCGCGATGATTGCACAGTGCGGACAAGCACCTGGTACTGAAAATCACCGCGAACGGCATTTATCTAATGAACTCCGCCACCTGCGGGGCTCCGTGTAGCGTGGCGGAGTTTTTTTTGCACTTTACGGAGTTCTGCGTAGTGGAACTCTGCGAACTCCGCCCAGGCTTAATCCACAACACTATGTTTCACACATTTATAGATCTTTTTATGGTGGAATCCAGGTCCCTCCCTAGGATGGCTAAAGTGGCTCCGTGGTATTCCAAAGCATGTAGGGTTGCCCCGAGATCCCTCTCAGATGCCATTAAGAGCAGCCAGAGGGATTCAATCTAGAAAGAAGGGGCCTCTTACAAAGCCACGTTAGCTAGGGCTAAACGTGAGAATCAGATGGGGAAATGGGACGTCCTGTTAAATGCAGCGAAAGCAAAAGATCATTGGGTGTTTTGGCATACTTTGGCTGATAGAACTTTTGAATTAGCTGCCCGTTGAACTTTAGCATCTCGGCAAAACATGGATTACTCCCTTTTCAGGTCTTATGCCAGGGGGATATTGATGAGGCAAGGATTCGTTCTGGCAGTACCAAGGGCCTCACTGTCAAGATAGCAAGGACTGCCTGCACAGAGAATGACTTACAAAAGGAGGCCCTGTCTGAACTGACTGTATGTGAATTTCCTCCATCACCATCAGGGAGGTTACCAAAGCCATAGAGTGGATCACTCCAGGAAAAGTGCCGGGGTTAGACAAAGTGCCTGGGTACCTGTTCAAGGCAGATAGGTAATTTGAGGCCCTTACCTTGCTATGTATTTCAATTGTATTTTGGAAGGCATGCCCACTCCCCCCACTTGGGCAGCAACTGAGATCGTACCAATTTACAAGAAAGGCTCACGGTCCCGTCCATCCAATTATCGGTCAATCAGCCTTATTGATAGCTCTCAAAAGCTCTTCAGTCCTATATTGTTGGATAGGCTCTGCGAGTGGGTTGAGAGCGTGGGTTTTCTAACCCATCTCCAAGCAGGGTTCAGATCAGGGACCAGTACCATCGACCAAGTATTTTGACTGCAACTCATAATCTGGAAGCATGGCGTTCTGGGAGGTGGTCGGCTCTATGTCGTTTTTGTTTACCTCCGCACCGCCTTCGATCTTATGCCAAGGGAGGCCTTGTGGAAAGTTCTGATTGATCAGGATATCCCGAAATATCTTGTTGATGTCATAAGGAGGTTGCATCAGAAGAACTGCCCAGGTTAGGTACAGCAAACACAGGGAGCTGACAATATAAAGGGGGTAAGGCAGGGCTATGTCTTTTCCCCAACCCTGTTTCTATTATACATTAACGATTTGGTAGCTTAGCTAGAGAAGTGCAACCATGCCACCCTGAGCTTAGTGGGTAGGAAGAGCCCGGCCCTGTTTGCAGATGACACCCTACTGGTATCCAAATCCCCTATCAGGGGTGGCAGGCATGACTCGCAGGTGGGGGGGGGGGCGGTGGGGGTCACAAAGGGAGGCTCGGGGTGTCACGGGGGAGGGAGAAGGGGGAATTAAAAAAAACTTATCTTGAGGCCGGGTCCCGTATCTTCTCTGCTCCTGCTCTCCTGCCTACGACAGAAACAGGAAGCAGGCAGCCAGGCTCCCTCCCCTAAGCCAAACACAAAGCTGCAATGCGGCTCTGTGATTAGTCTGAGCGGTGTGACATGGTGCTCAGCCATGGCCCGGAGGGTTGGGCATGTTCTCCATGCAGGCTGTTTTGCAGCCTGCATGGAGAACAGGGAAGTGCGCATGACTGTTTTGGGTGGCCCGAGAGGGTTGACCAGACAGTTATCGCGCATTTAGGAGTGCACTGCACTCTGCACTCCCAGAGCAGAGCAGCACCGCCCGCCCGCAACGCAGATGGACACAAACTATAAAATGATAATAACAAATTTATTATCATTTTATGATTCTAAAGTTGGCACTGCTGTGAAGCAGTGGGGCGACGCTCCTCCGCCATATTGGAGGAACCACCACTGCCCCCTATGGGTATTCAAAATCTCTTGGACCAGTTCAGTGTCTTCTGTGAGCAGAGAGGAGTGGAGATCAACCTCCAAAAGACCAAGTATATGGTCTTAAATCCTAGCCACACAACCCGTCCAAACCCGTCTCTGAACAGTGCTTTCTTTGAGAGTGTGCACACCTTTGAGTATCTGGATCTCACACTGCTGGAGAATTCGGTTGGTCTGCACAGATCAATAAGAGCATGTTGAAGCTCGAATACTATGCAGGGGGCATCTTGAGGGGTTTCAAGGGTTCCTGCTTTCAGCCAATATCTCAGGCCATGCAAATCTTCACCCTACAAGCACTCGGTGGGTCTTTA
The DNA here is from genome assembly GCA_963921515.1 of Calotriton arnoldi. Classification (NCBI taxonomy): domain Eukaryota; kingdom Metazoa; phylum Chordata; class Amphibia; order Caudata; family Salamandridae; genus Calotriton; species Calotriton arnoldi. The sequence continues at coordinate 537,831 of CAWUFW010011913.1, read as the reverse complement.
TATGGGGGAGAATTGTGGGGACACAAGAAGGTCACTGCATTGGAGGTGGGTGAGAACCAGTTCTTGCGAACTTTGGCGACTCTCCCAACTAGTACCCGTCTCCTGCCACTACAGTTGGATATAGGCCATAGGTCTATTGCCCATAAAGCAGCCCTTAGACCTATGCTATTTTGGAGACACTTACGGGCTTTTGTGGACTTAGTTCCATATTGGGTGGGATTGAAGGAGCTACTTAGGCAGACTGGAGTTTCTAGGATCCCCAGGTTTGGGCACATCAAGACCTAACTGATAAAGCTGGGATGTGAACACCAGTGGACTAATCCCAGAGCTATGACTGGTGTTTCAAAGGCTGTACTCAAGGGGATTTACTGGAGCTATATAGATGAATAATTGAGCAGGAGTATGTGTGCGTTGACTTAGTTTTCTTGGAATTTAAAGACACTATTCTTATGGAAGAATACATGGACTCCATTGAGCCTCCATTGGCAAAAACCCTGTACATCGAACTTCACTCCGGGACCTTACCATTGGGTACATTAACTGCTAAATGGAGGCAACTTGATACTGACCCAGATATGATCTGCCCTTTTTGTCCCCAGATAAAGGAATGTATTAACTATATTTTACTTTTCTGCCAACTTTATCATAACCACAGGAAGAAGTGAATACTACCACTGTGTCGGAATTTGGGTTTTAGGGACTAGGACTGTTTCTAGAATCCACAGATCCAATACAGTACCCCTGATCATATTTGCTGTGTTCTGTTTTTTATCGGGAGTGCCGAGAACCAGACAGGGCAGTGTAGGGCACTGAATATTGTATTGCACTGACCCTGGTTATTAATGTGATCCATCGGAAATATTTTAACTCCACCTTCTAATTTAATGGTCTTCTCTAATGAGGTGCTAATTTTCTATTGGAATTCAGAAGCATAAGTAATTTGGCTGCAGCCTGTTTAGTGTAATTCCATGATTAGTAATGTTTACAGATTATGCGGCTACCTTACTATTGCTTATTAATGGGTTTTTCTGATGGTTTTAAAAGGATTTTATTGGCTTTATCGATTTTAAAGTTTTTATGTGAATTGTATGTATGTGAACTGTTATGGCAATACTTGCAGAATATATATTGTAAACAAAGAAAATCAATTACCATGCTAAAACGATTCCCAAATATCTTCTCTTTGTATCACGAAGGAGCTTGCCTTTTCCTCGTGTATACTAGACATCATACATTTATATTGCTTAACATCCATCCAAAAAGACGGGCTCAATAACACTGAGTCATAATCATTAGTCAAGTCTAATAGTTATTCTATAGTATGTTATAATTATACGTCAATCAATGAAATCTATCACACAAAACATTTATCACATCAACAAGCCTGATGTATATGTTTTTTAAGGCTCCCTATTACACAAGCAACGAAAATGGTGCAAACGAATTTTCCCTTTTTGCACCAATGTAAATGCTCTGTAATACATCTTCCAGGTGCTTAGTAGTACATGTGCTGAAATGAAATTTGTGCTCGAGTCCTATAACCTGCGGATGCAAAAAGGGTGCAAATAAGCAATGAGCACATTTTTAAGGCTGGCAAAGCTTTGTGAAGCTCCAGATCTTGTTTTCCCTTTGCAAAGTTTGTAAATATTCCCGATTGACCTACACCTTCGCCAGTTCTAGAAAAGGCATGCAGATGTTTTCTCTCCAAATTTAACATTTTCCGGAAATTTCTAGGCACAATAAAAAATATATATGCCAAATCTTTATCTGCGAGTTAACTTTGTGCTGAACTCTTCTATGTGCGCTGTTTTCGTAAAAGTAGATCTGATGGAGAACCATTTCCTTAGTGTTAAATAAGGATATATGCAACATTAAGTTTGCAAAAGTCACCATTTTCCACCAATTGTGGAAAAGTGAACAACTTTGCAACGTTTTCTGCATAACCTAGTGAAACTTGGAAAACAATCTGCAACTTTGCACGTTCACCTTTGTACCTTTGCATTACAGCCTGAGTCCACATGGCACCAATGGTCTCTCGGCCAGTGGCAAAACGAAAAATAATGCCCAGCCCCCTCCACCGCAGAATGTGATAAGGGGCTCCTGTGTCGCTCATATCTCACAGCTTATTCATTGGTCTTGGGCTGAAGGAGGCCCCCACTCAAGGCTCGAGGGCCCCTTGAAGGGTAGAGGCCCCCTGTGACGCAGGGGCTGCTGGGGCTTGCATTCCTCCGCCCTTGCTCTCAGCATTGCTATCACTGCCGGAGGAAAATAGCTAAGATGGCGCTGGCCGGTTCACGTGATGATGTGCGTGTCTGAACGATGAGTTCTTCGATTTTCTTTTCCCTCCAGGATGCATCAAGTTATTGAAAGGAAGGAATTCCATCCGTGTAAGGGAACTGCTGGCTCCATCCCCTGCTGCTGTGACTGACGGGTCTGAAGGAGAGAGACGAGTTAATCTGATTAGAATCTATGGCTCAGAGCGGATCTGTCACAGCCCCTCCTGTCAGGAGCTCACAGGACTTCAAGCCGGCTGAAGCTCGCCCCACTCCCTCTCCATCTCTCCTGCTGCAGCAGATCGAGAGGCCAACATGGCGCAGGTGTCCGTCACGTAACTAGCATGCCCTCGAGCAGCCCTGACACCAGCCTCGAGGGCCACGAAGTCATCGGGAATTTACAGTAGCCAGAGCCCCAAGAGCCCTTTTTACTTTGATAGAGCGTTTACAGCACTCTAATTTGTAGGGGTGCACTATACTTCTGATACAAACGTACTCATATATATTTTGTCGTGTGCAGTGCTTTACGATTATTAAGATGCATTTATTCACGTCATATTGGTATTAAAGTGAAGTGAGCACATTAGTAGGATCTTGTATGTATTAGAAATATAATTCCTGTATGTGTAATGTGCAGGATGACGTTGTATTCACATAATGTAACCATGTTGAGTCAAGTTACCCAGTTAGTAGGCCCAAATTGTAGGTTGTTTTGAGTTTCGTTTCTCCTTAGCTGCTCAAGTATTAATTAAATAAATTCTGGTGTGCTCGAAGACAGTATGTTCTCATCCTACTACAGGTGCAGGAATTCGACCTCGTTATTCTTAGATTTAAGCAGATACTCGGAATGTCTTTGAAGAAGACTGAAAGGCGAGAAGGGAGGACACCTTCGTGCACAGCCTATCTGGGAACCAAGGCCACTGGAAGAAGAGCCAGTTAATTAAAGCTTCTATGGAAACTTACTGAAAACCGTTGCAAGTGGAAAAGTTTAACACATGACGTATTGGGAGCCGATTATTGCCGTTTTTGTATAATGCGCAGGGACAGATTAGACAGACTTCTACCAGCTTTCGGAGGGGAAGGAGCATCTTAGAGCGAGCTCCATAGCTTTAAGCTATCAGACCCATTTTGACGTGAGTACTTCTTAGGAAGTCCACACGTGCTGACACCTTTGGGATATGATACAAGGGAGATAGGTAGGATTCTCCTTGAGAGTAGACTAGGGAAAGAATTTGCCCCTTCTTAAATGAAAAGAGAATTGGACTCCGCTTCCATTCTTTGCTGTATCTTGATTCTGGAGTTCATCATATTATGCCTTCTGTGCCGAATGACCTATATTCGTAAAATCGGCTCTGTATTGATTTTCTTGTACCTCTATACTCTAATATTGAGGTGTGTTTATATTCAATTATTTTTGGCCTTATAATAAATCCACAAAACTTAAAGACGGAGTCTGTGGTCTATTACAGCTTGACTAAATCGAAAGTATGATCTTTGAATTGTTTTTCTCCCTTCTACCACTTTTAGTAGGCAAATAAAAGACCATCTACATTACATTAAGAAGGGAAAAGTTGGAATAAAGGTTGGCGTAATCAACTTCCTAAAGCGTGTTCACCCGACCCTTCTCCACCCCGCAGTTCCAAATCTGAAGTTTTTGATGGACTGAGGGTGGGGTAAAGGATCTTCCCTCTTTATGGGCAGGAGGCCTACCATTGGTGCAGCATGATCAGTGGCAACGAGACACAGAGCCCTGAGGGGCCCATTGAACCCTAATAATTGCTGTATTTTACTACGACAGCATCAGTAAAAGAGGACATTTTCCTTGCTTGCACCAGGACCCATAGTGTCCTTGCTACGCTACTGATAATGTCATTGGGGTGGAAGGATGTCACTTTCACTACCTACGTACCTAATGCTGATTCGGTATCCACAGTGCAAGTTGGTGGCAAATCACATCGGAGGGGCGCAAAACACTAATATACACAATATACAATAATATAAATATACAAATAATAAAAATCACTGACGTTACACTGCCGCTCGATGTACTGCAGCATGTCTTTGTTGATCTGCAGTACGTCCTCTGAGCGCGAAGTCCACAGCCAACTCTCATACAATCAAGAGGCCGTTCTCATGCTGTTAAGCAGCATGAGTGAAGCGTCTTGATTGACTGGGCCAGGCATGCTGTACGCTCCTACAGGCACTGTAGGTCTGTGCCTGCTCTCCAACCCAGCTATCCAAGACAGATGGGTTGGAGAGGTTTGAATTGCGCATGTCGGTTCGGCTGTAGCAAGGTAGCCGGCCAAACCAACATGTGCAATCAAACTTAAGTGGTAACTCTCACTGCTGCCAATCATTGGCAGCAGTGACACACTGGTCCGCCCCGCCCTCGCACTCCGTTTGCTGGCAGAGAGCAAAACATGAAATGGTAATAAAATCCTTTCAGTAACATTATATTTTTAATGTTTTTTGCACAGCAGTGTGGGGAGGGCGACGCTCCTCCACTCACACGGAGAAACCGCCGCTGGGTATCCATGGGACTCCTGCAAACCTAGGAGGCTATTGAATGCATAGGTACATGCACAGATACTCGAGCAACATGTTCTGAAATCTGAAACAGGATGCCACTGGTGAACGACAATTCAGTACCACAGAATGCTTCGGCTGGAATCCACTTTGAGCGTGGGCTTTTCAATAGTCGACTGTATAGCACAGAGGCAAGAGGAATTTTCTGTTAGAATGCCCAAATCTTGAATTAATGTTTGCTGAATTTTGTGACTTACCACAATGGATTTTCAGTGGTTGTGCATATAGCAAATAACTGGGGCAACAGGTGTTCACCGAGGTAGGGTATGGTGAAGGTCGCAATTTGGAATGTGTCGGAACCCATACAGACTGAACATTGGGCTCGAGTACTAGAAGTTTTTTTTCTGAAAAAATGCACCTTATACGCATGCACTAGTTCACAAAAAAAATGTGCATACACCAAATTGGCATTTTTCACGTAAATATATTTGGCACAGGCATGCCTTTTGCACCTTGCATTTTTCACGTACATCTTTTTGGCACAGGCACGCATTTTGTGCTCTACAGCATGACATGGGGTGTGACAAGCGCCGATTCCAGAGCATATGTCCTTAGTAGAGAGATGCACTGTAATCTGCATTTGGCGCACTTCCAGTTCTGCTGGGGCAGTGCTACTGGATAGAAAAGTACAATGCAGGCAAGGAATCCAAATGTCCTCTGAATGTATTGCAACCCCCATTTTCTACTGCTCATAAAATATATGAGCGATTGAGTTCATATTTACATTCCCTCAGATGAAAGTAAATTTACGTGACTTAATGGTGTAAATTCTGATATCACAAGTAACAATTAGTTTCGAGCCTAATTTTAATCACACTGGAGTAATCGGAGTAATTTTGGTAATTCTGCGTTACTCTTTGATACTCATTATAATTACTGATAATAACGTGATTGCTCCAGCTCATGTAATTAAGAGTAATTTGGGGGAAACAATCCTACCTCAAGAGCACAATTAGCGACCGTGAATACCCGCTCATGCTCGCTATTCATGTTCTGCCACATTTAGTGCTATTTCTTAGTGTAAACTGCATCCTCACGTCCATTTTGGATACAATGGTGAATTTTGCGCTAAGAAAATATCACTAAATGCTGGACTGTGTTGAGGGGAATCCTAACCCAAGAGCACATTCAGAGTTATTTCTTAGTGCAAAATGCATTCTTGAGCCTATTTTGGGTGCAAGGGGGGCAATCTGTGCTAAGAAAATAGCGCTAAACGCCAGGAGTAAGTTGGGGGAAAATCCTACCCTAAGATCTCATTTAGTCAACACAAACAACTGCTTGCACTTGTTATTCATGTTCTGTTGCATTCAACGATATTTATTAGTGCAAAATGCATTCTTGCACCCGTTTTGGAATGAGGAGGCATTTTTCAGTTAATAAATAGAGCTAAATGCAGAATTACTCTTCTCTCGTAATTATGCGTAATCTTGCAGAATTTATAAGTAATTCCAATTCATAACGCTGCACTGAATTATGCAAGTTATACCCACCCTTAGTAACAATCATAACAGGAAATGGCGTAAAGGAAATTTTGCCCAGGCTTAATTTCCACCAATTTAGCAGTGGAAGGGTAAACATAAATATCATACGTTCTGGCTTTTCAAGGAATGTCATTTCAACGCGGGACTTATGGATGACATTGGCATGGAGGTAGGCACACCTTTGTTAATTCACTGATGTGGCAGGGGTAAAAAGACCGACATCCTACACCAATGACATCACAGGCTTGACTCTTAGCCTCTCATTAACCTCTCATTTCCTGCTAATAAACTAGGTGAAGGCATGGAGTAGAAATAACGGAAAATCACTAGAGCCTGATTCATTTTCTGCTCTTGCTGTTGCTTTTATAGTCCCTGATGCCAGGGATAGCAAGGTCAATGCAAGGTATATCGGCGGACCAGCCTGGCTATTCCTAACTTAGGTTCATGGGATGGTGCACATGCTTTGTTATGCAATGCGTACCAAGACAAAAGTTTGAGTGCAGCATCTGCCATCGCAGCCTGGCCCTCCCCCTGGCTATAGGTCTAGTTTGTGAATGAGGGTCTGTAGCCAAAGGCAAGTTGTTGGCACAGTTGGTAGAGGCTCGGTATGGTTCATAAACTTTGTTCGGCTAATTATAAACAGCCATAAAAGTACATTTACATAAAATAGTCCCAATAAAAATTACGTCTCAATAAAATAGATCCATTTTATATCCATTCAATTAAAATCATACAAAAGACAGTTTAAGATCAAGGGCAAGCTAATACAAAAGGCTTTTCCTTACATGAATAGCTTTCAGGATAAAAAGGGCCACACAGTAGCACACAAAGTGTTCGCATAGTGCAATTAAATATTTCAGAGCAGCTTTATATGATCTGATATTACATCTAACAAATATAGGTTTCTGAATAAAACTTCTAAAATACTTGTAAAATGTACAAAACAATAGAAAGTGCATTGTGCTTTAGTTACTTCATCCGTCACATGGACATGGGGTCTGATCAGAAGGAAAAGACTTCATAGTTGGGAAAGCCACTAGGTGGTGCACAATGCCACATCTCAGTCTTACCGAGACAAAACTGTGTTGCATACTTGTTACGCCAGATAGATAGTTGTATCCACCCTCCTCTATCTCATATGACATTATAAAATGACTTAGGATTTTGTATTATTAACAACCAATCGTTGTCCAAGTCTATACTGGAAAAAAGTATCCTTGATCATCCTCTTAGTTAATAATAACACCTGTACAGGGTCTGACCATATGGGCAAATTAAACAGCATGCTAAAGTGGAAGTTAATATACAATAGCCATGAGATACTCGAGGCCTTATCCAAGGCTAAACAATCTAAAATAATAGATCTGGTAAAACTAATATCTTCTTTTGCTCATAGTGATAGCCATAGTAGCAGAGGTCTTATCAAAAGTATATCTTCTAGATACTGCAGACCAACCTCCTGATGGACAATCATAGTTGAGACAGTAGTAGGTAAACAAAGTAACCATTTTAAATAACTGTTTTCCTCAGGGGTGTGGCCAGGAGCCGAAGAAGATGGCTGCAAGGTAGTGAGGCTCTGCAGCTCGCTTGCCACCACCACCCATTAATCCGCCTCAAAATCCGGATGCTGAAGTAACTGTAGCATCGTGTCGTCTCCTGGATCGGTGCTGCCGGTTTATGGGTAAAATCCTGCCCATCCTCATAGTCACAGACAGCGAGACCGGTTGAGACTTGCTGGTGACCCTGAGCCTCAAACTCGATTGAGAGGGCGGAGTAGGCTGGGCCCCGCCTAGCACCAACGTCGTCTGGGAACGGAGGAGCGAGGTCCGGGGTGAAGCGCCTGCTTTTTCTTTTCCCCTTCTTCCCCTTTTCTCCCGCCCCTGCCGGAGTGACCCCGGGGCCAGAGTGATGAGATGCCCGTGCCGCCCAGGGGGAGGACCGTGAGGAGATGCTGGCAATCCTGGAGTAAAGCCGGGAGCTCTCCGGACCCCTGAGGCTTCCCCGCAGAGGGCTTGAATAATAGCTGGCGAGCAGGCCAGATGCCGGCGGCAACCAGACGGACGGACCATGTAAGCAGGAGTGGGGCTGCCCGTTTACTAATTGATCATAACCAGTGGTTCTGCAAGATCCTGCACAGACCTCCCCGCGGACCGACGTTCCCCGGTGGAGCTTCCATGGCCATAAATCTAGTGGCCAAAATCCGGGATATGTCGGAATGAAGGGCACAGAGGAGTTTCTACGGTAGGCTCGAGATCGGTCAAAGGAAACCTCCCCTCTAACATATCAGACAGTGTAGGTTCAAGGGACAGTGGTAATCCACTGGAGAATCACAAAGAGGCCGTCTAACCAGGAACATTCCAGACTACTTTGGAGGCCGCTCATTGCCACAGGGCCCAATCCATCGGGCCAAATACTGGGGTGTAGTGTCTGATCTATACGGTGGAGTTCCCTGTGACCACGTGTTAATTGTGTATTGGTGGAGCGAACCTACGGCACCATCAGGAAGAAGGCATCGGCTCCCCTGGGGAAACCCTACAGGCCGAGTGGGGCGAGTGGGCCTCACGGTCAGGCAGCGGCTATTGCCTAGGGGAGCTTGTAACATAGACAAGATAGCCACCCTTTTCCTCATTGAATAGGATGTCTGGTGTCAAGGGACTGAAGGGACTCACCAAAATAAACTGGACAAGTATGCACTACGGGGGCTTCCCGAGGTGGAGGCATCGATCGGGGCGGCTGCTTCAGCTGTGCTGATTTCAGAAGGTGAAGACGCCACCCTAAAAGACATTATGGAAGCCACAAGTGGAGTACGTGCTTTGCTGGAAAATAGAATGGACTCCATTAAGACTGAGGTGAGACTCATCAGGGCTGACCTTCGTAAAATTAGTAATAAACTCAGAACTATGGAAACTGTTACGGCAGACCTCCAACTGGATACAAAAACTCTGAAGCAGCAAATTAAAGAGCTGCAAGTCTCCAGTCACAACATGGAGATCAAGCTAGATGACTATGAGGGCTGATCAAGCCGCAATAATGTTAGAATTCTGGGGTTTCCTGAACTAGCTGAGGGGACCTCAGCCGACCTCTTTGTGGAAGATCTAATTACAAATCACTTACAACCAAGGGACCTTTCTAACTTCTTTTCTGTTGAAAGAGCACACAGGATCCCCGGGGGTGGCCGAAGCGTAGTGCCCCTGCCAGACCTTTGTTGGCCAGATTTTAAAATTTTCGTGACCGAGACATTGTACTGCAGACAGCCCAGAGTGCCCCGCCGGTTATATATGAGAACAGCACAATAACCTTTTCCTCGACTTCACAGTCAAAGTGCAGAAACAAAGGCGATCCTTTATGGAGATTAAAAAGGTGCTGTGAGATAAAGGTATGAAATATTCTATGCTGTTCCGGCAAAATTGCGGATCAAGGCAGAAGGGAAGATGTGGTTTTTTGACACCCCATAGACGGCACAGGAATGGCTCGATCGATGGAGAATGGTGGGGGGAACAGTCCAAGACCGCGACGAGAGAGACCCCACAGAAAACCAACGGACTATGGGGATCAAGGGTCAATGCCACCAAAACGGCGAACCCAGCTGATGTGGGTAACTGAGGCACCCATTGAGTCCACCTGCTGTTTATTTCATACTGCCGAGACACTGGAGGAAGATGGGTCCAACTGAACATTGTACCGAAGGGCCCAGTGACAGTAATGTGACTATATCCTTTCATTACAAATATAATTGTGCAGATACTAACGTAATACATTTGGGTGGTGGTAGATCGTGAGGAGTCACCCAGATCACTACCTCTCGTTTCATACCCTAGTTTAGGATAGGGCGACAGGCACTCTGCATAGTTGGGGGAGCGGGTAGTTTTAATCCCGGATTGCAGGGAAGCAGGATGAGGGGTGTTAGGTTGTATTTCGTTATTGTTTATGGTTTAGATGACACAAAGGAAAAGGATAAGAAAGTAGAGGGAGAGTGCACATTATATCGTGCGCTAAGTAATCATGGTTCCACAAAGACCCGAGCTGTGCCTCATGGTGGGCAGAGGGTTTCCGTATGGCTAGAAATCGGGACCCAGCACTCAGAACTTGTCACTGCCGTCAAGCCTTCTGTGGGTGATGGGATCACTGAGAGGTTGCTAATTGTTGAAGATAGTAATTCCACAGGAGACCAAGTAGTAGGTTCCAAGTTGAAGCTTTATTGATACTTCAGTTACAGGAGTAGAGGATTGTAAAATGATGGTAGGTAAGATAGAAGGTAGGTTTATAAGTAGGCCAGTATGTACGCCCCACCAGGAGCAGCCTCCTAGCTGCTCAGCCTGCAATCACCAACTGACTCAGATCAGGCACCCAACATTCCAAGGTGTCATCAAGATTCCACACATACTCAGGCTGAACAGCATGGGGAAAGAGAGAGAGTACAGAAAGAGGAAAAGTCACAACACTACATATCCTCTTTCTTTACACTGAAAAAAAAACAAAGTAAGAAGAAATTCAAAGAAGTAAATACATCACTTGAACAAATAAGAGCAGTAAGAAATAGATTGAAAGTTAATACAAAGTACAATATAACAATGGAACAATATGATAAAATACGCACCCAATGGTACAATGGCATGAAGAAAGCAGGTGCGAAATAAGAACACAAACATAACACTAATATAAAGAGAACGACACCCATCCCCTATTCTCAGAAGGAGAGGGCAACAAAAGTAAAGCGTATGCCACAGAAAGAGCATACAACGCAAATCCTGCAAATCAAAAAAAAAACCAAGCACGCAGGATCTCAATGCAAACAAGTAACGGAAGTAAGCAAAAATACGCACCAGACCAGTACGCCCGACGTCAAGGCACCCCTACGTTCTGTGAAAAGGAGCAAACAGCGAACCAGTGCTGCAAACAGAAAGGGACCAGAACACAGAACGTAGAAAAAAAAAATGTATGTGCGAGTAAAGTAGCAAGTAGGCAACCCTCAAGAACAACGCAAAAGCTGAATTGTACGCCTACACACACCCCGCAATGAAGGGGTAACAAGTAAAATGAAAAAACTGCGCAGTAAGTAATGCAATACTCAATAAACAACAAGAATACCAGAAATTAGGCCTATAAGAGAAAAGGGTAACACACCCCAGTCACAGTAAAGTACACATGTAATCATGCAAATGAACCCAATGTAATAAGGTACACAAGTATTCATGCAAGTAAACCTAAAGTAAACAGTAATTCATTACACAAATGTGAATGAGGTAAAGTAAACTCGCTTGTAAAACTCGAAGCTCTTGAACCAAAAAAACTGTGCGGAGTACATACTACCCCCACACGATAGAAGAAACATTATCAATAGGTAACAATAAGCGTACTCCAAAGGGTGGTGGGGAAAGACCGACCCATAACCACATACAAGTGGAAAACTGCAATGTAATCATAAACACTTTTCACTTACGTTATATAAATATTACTGCTTGCGACACTCCACGAGAATGAAAGAATTCTTGGTATGCACCAATAAACAATAATGAACAAGTTAGAAGCAAATATCCGTAGTAATGAATAATCACACCTGCATAAAGGATAAAATCATCACATGTGAAGCATATATGAACGTTGACCCTAAGGGAATGAAGACTGAACATTAAAACATTAGAGTACTATAAACACTAGGAAAGAAGTACTGTCCCAAGAAAGCAATAAGCTAAAATAAATAAAGTAGTCACCGTGGTCATGCTCAAGCTTGGAAACGTGTGGAGCGCAAACATGGAAAAACAGTACCTTGGTTGAAGATTAATCACTGAAGAGCAGCGCGCAGAAGGAAAGGGCAGTAGAAACACAACTTCAGTAAAATTAAACAGGAGGCAAAAAATTACTAGTCAACTGGGATCCAACGACGTTCCAATGACATCTGGGGCAAAGAACTTTAAAAAGTAAGGCATCTTGGTCGGCAAACAAAGTACGTGGTTGGCAGCAGGGTAAAGTGGAACAACATCAGCTGCCGCCAACCACAAGATGGCGGCACGTTTTCAGATGTTGTGCCGAAGGGCTCTAGGCACGTTGTTGCATGCAGGCATTGCTCGGAGGCGGAAAGGAATGAAGATGTAGGGACGTCATCAGGAGCTCCTCTGTTGTTGCGCGCGGCAGCAAGGAGTGGTACGTGACAAAAGGAGACCGTTGAAGGTGGGTGACGGTTTCCATTTGAACTTTGGATATGTGTGGCGCAGCAAAGTTAAAAGTATGACATATCCAAATAGTAACATTGCTCCAAACATGACACATCTCGCACAACAAGAGGCGACATCCAGCACGAAGTGAGGGGGAAAACCCATGGTTTGTAATGACGGGCAATGCAATGGCTCCCAAAGAAATTGCATGGCGACTGCCCAGAACGCGTAATTCAATTCCCCAGGGTGACACACCAGATAACAAGTGTGACACAACACAATGTACACGCCTTCGGTTAGCATCAAAAAGGCACGGGCAGAGGAAAGGCAAAAAGGAAAAACAAAGTGCATGTGCTTTCAATGCGCTTGAAACGCAGAGTAGGGTAGTAGCAAAGACGCTGGGCAGATAATACAGCATAAAGCACAGGCAGTACATAACTCACCAAGCTTGAGTGAGGTGGAAAACTGGCACGCCCGAGTTGAGACTGATCAGTGTCAAATGGTCACTGGTGGGGCTGGGGCTGCCAAGTTCTTTAAGTGGTAAGACGTAAGTACACAAGCTTGAGTTTCTTGTAAGTTGCAGTATAATTTAGTTCCAGTTAGTTGCAGTTTAAGCATTCCTTGAAGATCACGCAGGTTCGTAGACCAATCGTCGCAAAATGTTGAAGATAGTAATTCCACAGGAGACCAAGTAGTAGGTTGCAAGTTGAAGCTTTATTGATACTTCAGTTACAGGAGTAGAGGATTGTAGAAAGATGGTAGGTAAGATAGAAGGTAGGTTGATAAGTAGGCCAGTATGTACGCCCCACCAGGAGCAGCCTCCTAGCTGCTCAGCCTGCAATCACCAACTGACTCAGATCAGGCACCCAACATTCCAAGGCGTCATCAAGATTCCACACATACTCAGGCTGAACAGCATGGGGAAAGAGAGAGAGTACAGAAAGAGGAAAAGTCACAACACTACACTAATGAGTCAAGATAGTCCCGTTAACAGATAAGGGACTGAGGCTTCTTTCCTTGAATGTAAACGGATTGGGGGACAAGCTCACGTGTGGTATTGTACTCCAGTACATAAAGCAACACTCCCCTGATTTAGTTCTAACGCAAGAGACACATTTAATAGGAAATACATATAAAGCTCTGAATCGATGGGGATATAAGTTAGTAGTACATTTCGGATTTTCCACTGGATCTAGAAGGGTGGGTATACTTATGCGAAACGCCTTCCCACTCACTATACACCGCTCCTGGGTGGACACACAGGGTAGATACGCTGCAGTTACTGGAAACTGGGAGGGTCATCCAATGATGATTGTAACAATATATGTCCCTCCAGCTCCCCACAATATGAATTTTCGCCATTCGGGAGATCTGCTATTGAGCTTCCCAGTTGGAAGGCTCCTTATAGGAGGGGATTTTAATGTTGCTATATCGGGGAGGCTGGACCACATTCACGTTTCTCCGAGTTTCTTGGGTCGAGGGACCAGTGGACGTGTGACGAGTCCACTTCCCAGAAGAGCGACAATTCACGTTCCACTCAGGTGCAGACAATAGCCTCTCTAGAATAGACTACATTTTTACTACAGCCGACCAGGTAGCGCGATTTAAAGAGGTACGCCATCTAGCAAGAGGCATCTCGGATCATTCCCCTGTGTGGGCTCCCTATGCAGCAGGGGTGCGACAACCAGGGAGAATAACACCTGTCAATCCATGGAGCCTTAAAATCCCACTAGTAAGAAAGGGTGTAAAAAAAGAAATAGAGCTTTATTTCCAGGAAAATGAAGGATCAGTGGAGTCTGCCCTGACCTTCTGGGAAGCAATCAAGGCAGTGGTTAGGGGCAAGCCATTTCTTTGACCGCGGGAGTTCGGAAGTAAAAGCACACAGTGGTGGACAGACTAGAGAACAATATTTTGCAATTAGAGAGGGAAATGGACAGAGACAAGTCACGAAGTGTTAAGCATAAGTTGTACATGAAAAAGTAAGAATATAAAGACTTAGTTAGCGATGCCGTAAAGGCAACGAGTAGAGCAACACAAAATAAAATGTATGAGGTTGGGGTTAAGGCAGAGAAACTACTCGCCTGGCTTTATAAGTGAGAACAAGCGAACAGACTAGTGACAGAGCTCAAAACGGAGGAAGGAGAAACTATATGAAATCCACAGCTGATAGTGGCAGAGTTTGTGGCATACTATGAACGAGCTTATTTTACTACTAATACCTTAACTGAAGTCAAATCAAGTGAATTATTAGCAGACATGTCCCTCCCATCCCTTGTTACTGAAGACCTAGCTCTACTATTGAGCAACATAACGAACAAAGAAGTAGCACAGGCTATCAGAGGACTTAAGTCCAGTAAAGCAAAGGGGCCTAACGGCCTTCCAATAGAGCTCCACAAGTTGGCAACCAATACGATAGCCCCCTACCTGAGAGACATGTATATTGAGAGTCGAAAAGCAGGTAAACTTCCCATTGACCAGCGATTGGCCACCATAGTTGTCATCTATAAAGAAGGCAAACCAAGAAATAGCTGCTCCTCATATTGCCCCATTTCTTTGCTTAATGCGGAAGCTAAAATCCTTGCCAAGCTACTAGCCACACGCTTAATACAGATCAACCCCGAAATTGGTACATCCCGACCAATCCGGCTTTATGCCAGAAAGAAATACTATACTTAATCTACGCAGGGTACACGGGGTAATGGGACGAGTTGGTATGTTAAGGGACGACGCAGTGGTGATGTCCCTAGATGACAAAATGGCATTTGATACCATTGAATGGCCTTACTTATTTGCAGTTTTGAATAAGATGGGATTTGGTCCTAATTTCGTGGCCTGGCTTAAACTTCTCTACAGTGACCCACAAGCACAGGTAGTAGTCAATTACATACAGTCCCTGCCCTTTCCCCTAAGAAGAGGGATGAGACAGGGCTGCCCGCTGTTAATCTTTGCTCTAATACTCGAGCCCCTCGCATCATGGATTCGTAGGGATCCTCTGATAAGGGGACTTTGTTGGACACGAGATTGGGAAGATCGAATTTCCCTCTATGCGGACAACATACTTTTATACCTGGCTTCACCCAAATCCTCGATAAATAGAGTAATAAATATATTCACCAACTTTGGGAAGTATTCGAGCTACACAATTAATTGGAGAAAGTCCATAGTTTACGTACTGAGAGGGGAATCTCCCCCTCTACCCAGGGACTGCGAGGCAACAATGGTTGTAGAAGGGTTCCGGTATCTGGGCATATACATCACCACTGATCCGGCGTGGTTTTACGACCGAAATCTTCTGCCCCCACTACAACATCTGAAAAGCGATGTGCGACACTGGAAAACCCTCCCACTGTCTTTATTGGGACACACCGCTCTATTCAAAATGATAGCACTCCCTCGCTTTCTATATGTACTGCAAAACACACCATATCCGGTCCCAACCTCTTACTTTAAAGCAATAAAAGGTGAACAAAGAGTACTCCTATGGGTCAGGAAACCTCCTCGAAAAGCCATGCAGACATTGGTAAGGGGGTGGTAGAATCGGGGGATTGGACTCCCGACACATGTCAATATTTTTGGGCAGCACAATTAACTTCTATCAATCACTGTTTATATCGTCCGTTTGACGATACAGGATATAGAATGGACAAAATAGTCTTGCCCGGAGGGAGCTATGAGAGGGCACTCTACACCACACCAGCACGACTACACCTCACGGGCCCCACTGAACACACAGTTCAGGTTTGGCATGCAGTAAACAGGAGCCTGGGCTGGGCAAAAAGGATAACACAAGCCACCTCACTATGGGATACAGAACGGCTGGGGACCCTGAGGGAGGTCAAGGGCTTCAATTGTAGGGATTTAATAGGCATCTCTCGAGTAGGTGATCTGTGGTCACAGGGAGAGGTAGTTACTTTTGCTCAACTACAAAGAGAATATGGCCTATCTGCCACAGAAATGTTTTGGTACATGCAAATTCAACACGCTCTCCAAGCGGTAATTCCCAAGGGCGGGTTCTCCCCAAATCCTCTCCATTGGAAGATAGAATTCTTATTGACTATATGAACCGAAAAGTGATCTCTGATTAATAATGCTGCTGACCCCTCTCCCAACACCGAGAAAATTGGAGACAGGACATAGAGGTGCTAGACAATGAAGATTGGCAAGAGGCTCTGGCCTCCCTGAGGGAAGAAGCAATTTCTTCTATGTTTAAATTAGTACAACTTAAACGTTTGCACAGTATATCCCTCTCATGACAGACACTGGTCAGGATTGGTTACAGGACAGATCATAAATGTAGGAGACAATGTAACCAGGAGGGCACATATTTTCATATAATTTGGAATTGCGTACACATTAAAAAATATTGGGGGAAGTTATAGGTGGCTTGTGGGAGGTGCTGGTGACAAGATTGGAGCCAGAGGCCAAGTAGTGCCTCCTAAACATATGGGGTGCCACAGATTTAAAGAGAAAAGTAAAGACCTGGGTAGCACTGGGAATAATAATAGCCAAACGCAACATTGCAAAATTATGGGATGCCCCTGAAACGCCAACAATTCAGGCTTGGATGACAGATATGGACTGGTGTATGTTAACTGAAAAGAGAGTATATGAAAGCTGGGGCTGCCCAAGAAAATGGGACCAGGTGTGGGGGCAAGTGGAATTTATATAGAGGGGACATATGTGTGTAACCCCTACTAGTTACTTACCCCAGAGTCGTAGATCATTAGGTGAAGCAGTGTAGAAGTTGTAAACTTGCATGACAATGCATGAAGCGGTAAATGTGATGTCTATTGAATATGTGAACGATTTCTGTGTTTCATTATCGTATGGCAATGTTTGGATGTTTTTCTTTTGTCATCAATAAAAAGAGGATTAAAAACAAAAACAGTTTTCCTCAACTTGTAAGGCAGTACAATTAACATAGCCCCAAAGACCAGCCCAATTTGTGGCAGTTGACACCCCTCTAGCCTTGTAAATTTCAGCCATTTCTTCGATAGGATGGCTACCTAATTTAGATGAAAATTTAAAAATCCCTTGCAAAATCCTGCTCATTTTAGATTTGGTATTTAAAATCTGTTGACCCCAGGATCCGTTACCTGTAAATAAAACACCCAGAAAACAGAATGAATTTACTAAAGCAATTGGGGTAGTATCAATAAAAAAAGTTCTATGTTGTTTATGCTTGGGCCCACAAACCATGGTAAATGTTTTACATTTTTTTCAATTCAATTACTTTATTCGGATAAAAACATATCCATAAAAGAACAAATCACATTTCAGCATACAAAATACACGATTGCATCATAATAACAGATATTAAATCAAATACATTAAAACATTGTTCATAAAGTGCACATCGTATTGCGGGCACGCACAGCAGTCTTCAAAAAAGCGCCAACTCGGAAGACAAATTCATCATCTTCCAGGAGGAAGATAGATCTATATGCAACTTCAAGGTGGACAGGTGAATTATTTTTTTAAAAAGGTATTAAAAGCCATTTAGCATACTTTATATAAAAATTACAGAAGAATAAAAAGTGTAATATGGTTTGCCCAGCCAGGGCGTCACACGGGCAAGGCAAAAGATCAAGACTACCGTGAAAACCGAGGGAAAAACAAAGTAAGAATTTCACAGTGCCTGCTTTTCAGCGAAAAATGAGTCCCCTCTCCCAATGACCTATAGGTTTTGTGAGGAAGCTAGCCAACTGGTAAAAGGTATTCTCGATTGACATAAAAGCAACTACAGTTGGTTTCTTAGAGTCCCCATCTAGTCTTGCCTTGCTATAATGTGTATAGAGTGCTGTTCGAACTTCTTTTTTACTAACAGTATATATCTCATTTGGGCTTGCAAAAATATGTTCATAGTTAATCCTGCTTAGACTTGAACTCACCTCTGCTAGCCACGGGATGTCCATTCCCGTTTTACATTTAATCTCTCGTGTGAGGGTCGCTGCTGGGTTTTTCCAAATGGCTAGCCAGAATAGGGCGGGGCGCGCCTGTATGTAGTCTTCAATGTAATGTAAGTTAAATTCGCTATGGCAAGCGTATTGGGACTTGGAGATGGGGGCACCTAAAAGTCTCCGGCAGAACCTGTTTTCTTCACGCTGGATGCTACAGCTCCTTGAGAAGCCCCAGACCTCCGCGACATAGGTTGCCGTGGGAATGCACTGAAATTTAATTTTTTTTTAAACAGCCCCCGTCATCCTAGGTTGTGGTAGGCTAAGAACCGAGTTAATAGCTTTGGAGAACTTATTCCTACAATATGCCATGTGGTCAGACCAGGAGCCATTAGCAGCAAAGACCAACCCCAAATAGGGGAAAGTGCTAGTGCATTGTAAACTTTGATTGCCCACGGAAATAGAGTTTAAAAGGCGCTTCCTCGGTCCACAAGCCATTATAAAAGATTTTTTTAAATTAGTGCATAGATCTAAAGTGGCCATAAAATCGACAAAACCCCATACTAAAAGGCGTAGAGCATTAGGTGTGAGGCCCATTAATACTGCGTCATCGGCATATAATAGGGCGGGGAGTATTTTGCTGTTAACTCTGGGGACATCATTGGTTAGCTCGATCAGTGTTTTGTGTAAATTATTAATATATATAATGAAGAGTAGGGGGGCCAGAACACATATCTGCCTGACCCCTCTACCAAACCTGATGTCATTAGAGACCTCTCCCCCTATATTGATCCTAACCCGAGCTCTCAGATCCTTGTGCAAATATGCTAAGAAATGTACTAAAGCCTAGTCTAACCCAAATTCTAATAGGATTGACCATAATCGTGACCGGGTTACATAATCGAAAGCTGAGGTCAGATCCATAAAAGCCAAATAAATTGGTGACCTCTGTGCAATAGTGTATTTCCCAATTATTAGATTGAGGTTTAAACATTGCTCGATGGTGCCTACTTTGCTCCTAAAACCTAATTGGCATGGTTGTAAAATAAGATTGTCTTTGGACCAAGTTTTGATCTTATTATATAAAACCCTCCCTAAGATTTTCAAAGTATTGTCAATCAGGGAAATGGGTCTGTAACAACTGGGTTAGGAGCGGTCACCCTTTTAAAAATTGGGACGATGATGCTAGTTGATCAAGTACTAGGTAGTGGGGCATGGGTTAAATTGTTAAAAACATTCAGCAAGAGTGGAGTCCAAAAATCGGGTTTGTGCTTAATGAGGTCAATAGGTAACCCATCGGGGCCGGGGGCTTTATTGCGCGGGCTCTGATGTATAGCTTCCTCGACTTCGGGTAGGGATATTAGTACCCCTATGGGGGCTTGAAGCCCAAACAGGTCTTCTTCATATGGAGGGGCTGTATAAATCTTCGAAAAATGAGCCTCCCAGGCCTCACTGGTTATGTTACAGCTGATCTGTGTTAGTGGTTGTCCCATTGCTCTCATGTCTTTAACGGCAGCCCAAAAAGTTTTCCCATTTTTAGGCTGGCAGCGTTGGCAAGAGCAGCCCATCGATCAGATAATAATTTGTCCTTCCTATGAGATATGACCAGCTTGTACTTCTGTCTGAGCGCCTTGATTAGCCCGGGGGCACCTTGGGTTAGTTGATAGGGCCTTCCGTAGTTGTCTATTGATCACTGAACACTCGCTATTGAACCATCTGGGTGCATGGTGCATAACGGCAGCAGGTTTTGATAGCGCAGATTTTATGACCTCACAAAGTTTAGCAAATGTGCTAATAACCTCGGGGTTGGGTTCCCGTCTAGACAGACAAGAGTCAAAAAGTTCCAAATTGTCACTAACCACCATGTAGAACAGATCAGCACTATTAACCCCTCGCCACACTAGTCTTAATTTGTCTGTTGAGGGTACCAAATACCTAGCACCACATTCTATTTTGTACATCGGCCTCGGGGACAGTTTAAGCACTACTTGGATCAGGTTGTGGTCGCCGTGGTGTGTAGAAACGACCACAGCTTTCACTAAGAAGTCTTCAAGGGTGGGGGAAATAAAGATATAATCAATGGTAGTTGCACTCCCTCTTCCTCTGAATGTTGGGTCGGGTGAGTTGTTATCATTAGTTACAGCGGCAATGTCCATGACATTACTCAAAGCGTGGTTCCGCAAATATTTCTTTAGCTTCACGCCCCTGTGACAGATTTGTCCTCTACTCCTTAGCCTTAGAGCCACGGTGTCTTCACTGGGGAGCTTAGCATTAAATCTCCAGCCAGACAGATACCTGCTTTTATATCGGAGCCATTACAATTCTCTAAGGTAGCAACAAAGTCAAATAGATTAGTAAAATTTATGTTAGGGGAATTGTAAAAATCGTTATTATAAAATTTAAGTAAATAAGTAGATACCCCCCTTTTGTATAACAAAGCTTGGAATTCGTTTCTATGGATGTGCAGGACCTTAATGCTGCCCCCCTGCGGCAATGTTCACCCAAATAGAGAGGCCACCAGATGGTCGACCAGATTTAGGAATTGGGGCCAGGGCGTTAAAGCATTCAACCCCTTCGAGGTATATATCTTTGGTAGCCCAAGTTTCTTGGAACATCAAAATGTCCTGCTGTCTAACCAATTCCAGCCAATCTGCTAGGTCTATTTTTGATTGTAGGCTGGCGACATTCCAGCTGAGTATGTTCTGATCTGGGTTGACACAAGCCTTGGGGATAGTTGTGGCGACATGATCGTGTGACTCAGATATATTTGAAGGGTGTTTGGGTATGTAGTCGACCCCATCAGTTACAGGGGTGGCGGTGGTCAATCCTGAAAGTCCAGGTCAGACAAAGCCAAAAATGTATTTTGGGCAGATGGGAGAACAGGCTTGTTTAAAAGGCTTCTGGGGGTTGGTTTGTAAAAGTAGCCCAGTAGTAAGGACCAGATTTTTGCCGAGTTGGTAGTTGTGATCTCCTGGCAACTCAGCAGTGACTTTACTATAGACGGTCTACGGAAATTAATAACAATGCAGTCCCCCTCGATATTCTTGGATGAGTCGCCTACCCATCCCACTCTTCGTACCATGATAATCTCTTGCATGTTTGACACGCTGAACCTCTTATTCTTGGACAACCAATCCACGCATTTGTTGCGCAATTGATCCCAAGTTTCCCTCTGTTCCTTCTTAAGGGATGGTACCCCTGCCAACACCAAAACATAAGGGGATGCTGCCAGCGGCAGTCCCAGCACATATGTATTGGGCCTGGGATGGGTCCTGCTCGAAGGGTCAGAAATGGTGCTACTAGATGTGCTCGGGTTTGGTCGATCACCAACTAAACTGTTGATGGGTTTGAATATAGGGATAAGGGGCATAGATGAATCAGTCCCAGTCGGGGCAGGACGACCATTATCAGAAAATGGGGGTTTCGACACTATGTTGACCTTCGAGAGGAGGCATTCCCTTAATTGGGTGCATGTATCACAAGAGGACACGGCTAGGGACCCAGAAGGTGGGTGATGTGGACAATTTATTTTCCATCATGTTGCCTGACAATATGTGGAACAGTATTAGGCAGATTAATGACGCCCAACATTTTGGCGCTGATTGGGGTGTGCTTGAAGGACATGATCGTGACCGCAAATCTGGTGATGGTCATCATGAGTTGATTCAAGCCTTGCCTGCTAAGATAATAACTAAGTTGCAACAGCAAATTCCTCCCCATTCAATAAATTGGGACAAACTTGCTACTTGTGTGCAGAAAAAAGATGAAGAAGTGTCCGATTTCTTTACTCGTTTTGAGACTATTTTTACCGATTTCAGTGGTCAAGATATGTCCACTGAGTCTCTGTGATATTGGTGTCTGAGACAGGGGGAGTGCCAATAGGAGAGGCAGGGACGTTGGCATTCACTGTAGTGGGGGCATAGGGTGGTGGTGGAGCAGTCGGTCTACTATCAAGCAAACATTCCAAAACCTCATCCTCCTGAGACTGTAACTTTAATTTTTTTAAGTCTTGGGTGGGATAACATTTATTTATTTTCATAGTAGTTTCTCTATCTTGTTCATCTAAAGCTGCTATGGTTTCCTTTTAAGCGTCGTCTTGTCTCCTGGTCCCATTTATTAAAAGTATCAAACATGGCCTGCCTGGCTTTTTTCTGAAACAAACATTGCTGCAAATATTGAAATTTTTGAGGATCAAAGGAACCATTCTTAGGCCATTGTAAATTTTCATTGCCTTTCGTCCATTTATGCCAAATATCAGAGAACAAAACAGCCTCATACCCAAATTTTGTCATCATGTCCCATGCAGGACTATTTTCATCTGGCGTCGGTTGTCTCTCTTTCAAGAAGGACCGAGAACAACAACACCCAAAACATTTACTGAATTTGCTAAATCTTGGCATTATGTAATTCTATACAAATGGTCTTCAACCAAAATCAAACAAACAAGCAAATGTTTACAAAGCCTCGAGGACTTACAAGTATCAAAGAGTGAAGACCCAAACAAACTTAGATACTTATAAACATACTCTAGTCGGAACAATCTCACCTGATAAGATTGATCGATGTTCTCTGTCCGACCACCCACAATCAAGACGAATGCATCAGCTCAGGACAGGTCCGGGGCCACTCTAGGGAAGATCTCGTGCTGGAAGACAGCTGTCGGAGACTTTGGATGCCAAGTAGAGAAACTTGTCTCATCAGTCAGGGGCCCCTTGTGATCGTCAGTCGCCAGTCGAAGTCATCCAGCCTCAGTCCTGTTCAGGATGCGGACTGATGGATCATTCCTTGAAGTGGCCCCACATTTGGGGCGCCAATTGTGGGGTCTAGGTTTCTTTACCACCCTGTTATGATAGTCCCAGACTGGTCGCATCACCCACCAAAATACAAAAAGACCGGGGTAGTCGGAGAGAGAAGTTTATTTCGCTCAGAGCTGGCACCGTCTGCCCAGCCTGTTAGAGACCACGGCAGAGTGAGCCCCTAACAACTGTGAAAACATGGTATATTATATAGTTTACAGTGTAAAAATACATGGGCACATTTCCATCTGGTTAGAACCTGTTACATGAGTCCTTGAGCACAGTCAAGAGGAAAAGAATGTGCAGACATAATCATGTCTATGTGAGGAAAGTACAGAATTGGCCTGACCTCGTCCTTGAGTGAGGCGCCTGAAACATTGTGTCACGTGATTACAAAACAGCATCTTAGCTTTTTATAGAATTACAACTTGTAGGTTGATAGTGCAAAGGAAATGGCGTTAAGTAATACAAAGTACATGACGCTTATGCTAAGGCAGCAACATTGCAGCAATGCGAAAACTTTAAACAGAATTTTGAATTCCCACACGGGCACGAGACAGCAGTGGGGGGGGATTAACTTTTGTTAAAATATTCGATAAAGAACAAGTGGGCACCCCCCCTGGAGCAACATTAATTAGGGCTGTCTCCCCCGTTGAAAAAGTTTATTCGCTATAGTGTCCAAGCGATCCAGGCGCACCCATAAGGATGTAAATTTCACGTCTATTATGTCACTGATCCGCAAGCAAACGGAGTTAATAAAAACTTCCCCAAGATCTGCTTTGCTTGATCCCGCTTCCGTTTAGGTGCAAATGGGATGGCTAGAGTTCCTACTTGGCACCGGGCCCGGAGTGTTAGCACCAGATGATGATGAAGATTGCATCCATGATGACAAGCAGCTGCGGGAGGAACTGGCACGTGGGGGCTGTTTCCTTTTAGTGCAGACCGACTTCCCTCATTTCCTTTTGCGTTTGGTGGTCGCAGCAGCTGCAGCTACTGCATTTGGGGTGCCCGTAACTTGTAGTGTCCTGGGCGAGGCATGCCCTTGAGCGCAAGGGGTGCCTCCACTGGGAAGCGGGGTATTAATAGAACCAGCTGTCTGGTGCACTGGATCACGGGGTATGATAATAGGTGCTGGGTCAGCTAATGTCCCCCCAGGTGTCCCTCCAGGTGTGAGGTGGGTATGTACTGCCTCGTTCCCCAGGGACAGTCTATGCTCTGTTAGTTCTATTTCTGAAGACACAATGCTGACCACCCTCTCCAGCATGCTGTCCAGGGTGATGGCGGGGCGAACAGGTGGTTGGCCAATACGTTTCCTCATTATAGGTTTTAAGCAGTATGTTATCGGTCCAGTCATGGATATGCACTCACCTCAGTACTCAAGGCCTGCACCCCTGTGGCGCTTGAAAGAGAGTGGGCCCGGCCAAGCCTCTGCTGGCAACTGATGGGCGCAGACGGGCCCGCTCTTGGCCCGGGCGAGTCGCACACATCCCGCGCTGCGGGAGCCCTGAGCTGCTTTTAAAGCGCCTCCTAGCACGCTGGCGTCTTGCGGGAATGTTGGCAGCATGGGTGCCGCGAGGCAGGCTGGGGGTTGTAGTTCAGGCTACCCCCAAGTGGCAAAGATGGGCTCCCGCGCTGCGGGAGCCCCGAGCTGCTTTTAAAGCACCTCCTGGCGTGCTGGTGGCTTGTGGGAACATTGGCGGCGTGGGTGCCGCGAGGCAGGCTGGGGTTTGTAGTTCAGGCTTCCCCCAAGTGGCAAAGGCTGTTTTGAATTTATTGATCACTGTGAGAAGTTGGCCTGGTATATGCTGTCCACTAATGAAAGTGTGCACCTTGTACCAGTCCAAACAACCCTTATGGTGATTAGGTCAAAGATAACCTTTATTGAAAGCTATCCTAGTGGTAGCTATGGAGAACAGCCTTCACGCTAAGTCTTGAAGGAATGTTAAGCACCTTGTTTTACCAGAATGCAACCTTATAGTATTGGTTAAATGAAAGGGAAACCACACAGTAGTTATAAAAATATGTATTTATTATATATAACACTCTCTAGTATCCTCTACACGAGGATAGAACACAAATCAAATAATACAGTTGCAAAAACTCAAACGTAAGTAGCACTTTACACAGTGGACTCCCGGGGGAGACCAAACCATATACTAAATAAGTGGTATAAGAACCACGACTTGGGACTAGACCTAGTCTAGAAGGTGTAGAATCGCTGGGACCCCAAGGAACCTGTGGTGATCAAGTCCACCAAAAAGAGGTTGAGCGAAGTCACCAAACAGATATGGGTAGGAACCCATATAATAATGCAGAGAGGTTGAGCGATGTCAAGAAACAGATATGGATAGGGACCCATATAATAATGTGAGTGATGTCAGAAAACAGATATGGATAGGGACCCATAAAATAATGTGAGTGATGTCAGAAAACAGATATGGATAGGGACCCATATAATAATGCGAGTGAAAAAAAAACCCTTGCATAGCTCCCAGGAGGAAGACAGAATAAAGTTGTGCACATGTTAAACGAGAACTAATGTACAATGAGCAGATGGAATTGATACCCACTGCGATTCCCGTGTAGGGAAACATAAAGCATGCATGGACTCTTAACAGCGTGTACCATGATAGCGTGTACCTTCATGGTGTATACCTGAGGTCCATGAACCAATATGAAAAGAAATGTACCAAGTAGTACATAACACCGGTGAGCAACAACTCACCCGAGCTACAGAAAGCAACCAGTATTAGATAACACCATAATAATATATAAGACAAACAATGGACTCTTGACGGCCAATTTTCCTTGAAAACGCAGTTTCTGTAGTTTTGTGCACAAGTGAGAAAGATACAGGACACTTTGGCTGGAGCACACATCCAGATAACAGTGACAATAGACAGTTGAAAGGCTGTTGCTCCTTACATTGCTTGTACACAATTCCAGTAGATGTGGCTACATGAGAACAGAACAGCACATGTACAGATTTTTGTAGATTTGTGCCTTGTGAGAAATATACAGCACGCTTTGGTTGACGCACACATCCAGATAACAGTGAGTGACCTCCATGCGATGTACCTGCAGTCACAAAAGATCGTACTCTGACACATAGTGCACCCGGGAGGTAAAGGTTCACAGGATAATTTCCTTGAAGGACTTTCCCACGAAGATAAATTAAAAAGGATCCAAAGCGTTGTAGCAACACGATATCTCCAGAGTCCCATGAGGTATAGACTTCGATGATTTCAATGTCTTTGAAGAAGTAAGCAACTTTATTGAAAACGCGGCTGGCAGAACACTGAAACATTGCACATGCGCTTGCAAAATGCAGCCAATCCCAAGATGGCGGCACGCTCCCAGCGTCACGCCGGGTGGCTCACGGCGCGTAGGCGCTCTAACAACGTCCCGGGAGAAGAAGAATGTCAAAGAAAATCCACAAGGAATGGAGAGACGTGATCCATACGGGAGACACAGCAGGTAAGATAGCTTGCGCTGTTGTTATGTCGCGCGACAGAAATTTGAAAAACAGCACAGCGGTTGGCACACTCGGAAATGTCTCAAAGAAGGCCCAAAACCACGGACAGAAAATAAGCTCACCTGATGAATAGTGCATGAAATACTCGTACATTGTTCACCAGTAGATAGCCCCAAGATGAAAGATTCTTGAGCTGCACGACGAAGGATATCGTCACAGAGAACTCGTGGAACTGCAGGAGGCAGGTAGGGGTGCGCGTGCAGACAATGACTCGTGCATCTGTTTTTTTTTGTTTTTTTTTAAATAACAGGTCAACTGGCACTGCTGGCAGAAAAACTCAAAGGGCCCCCAACAATAATAAACGTAAACTGCCTTAAAAAAAAAGTGAAATAAAACCTCTTCAGCAGCGTTAGTTAGGGTGCGCGGGCAGCTTCAACAGATGGCAGTCACTTCACTCAGTCAACGAAGTACTTAAAACACTGTCTTTGTTATCCTAGTAGAGCTCATCCAAACAGAATACTTTTGAACGGGAGGCTGGCACAAGTAGCGCACGCACAAAGAGAATAGCCAGCAGAAAACAGTTCATTCCAACTAAAATGACTCACCAGCAGTAGAGATTGTCCATTAGATAAGAGCTAGAGCATGTTGCAGACGCTTAAGTATGCAGTCAGACACGGACAATGAAGCACTTTAAAAACTGCCAGTCTTCCTATAGAGCGCTTGCTCACATACCAGACTCTGTAGATGTCAAGTTCACACAGACGTTGACAGATATCAGCACTGACGTCCCACGCAGGCTAAATGATGCTGGTTGATGTCAATACGATGCAGCCCAGAGTTACAATCCATCTGGATGACCACAGCTTTAACAGTAACTGTATGTAGGCCGGTAGAATGAGGTGAAACGCCCAGGATTGGATGGGCAGCTCCTGAAGTGGCACTTCTCCAGATGCAGAAGAACAACTGGCAGACTGATGAGGGCGACCGATGTAGAGGTCACTGGTGGGGTCAAAAATGGCAGTTGCTTTGGTTTAACTTGAGTTGATCTGTACCTTGAGGTTTGATGAGGTGACAGACGCAGGTTCGCTTTAAGATCGTCGCCAAAAATTGTGGTGATCAAGTCCACACAGGTAGAGGTGGTTCAGAGAGGTTTATTCAGGATAGTTGTAAGATCACAAGAAGATTAGAACGAGACCCCACCAGGAGCAGCCAGCATGCTGCTCAGCCCAGCCAACTGTGAGTATTTCACTCCCAACATTCTATGTTATGTCATTACACCAAGATTCTATTGGCAGGGCTAGAATAACAACAGAGTCAAGATACAACAGAACCACCCAAGGTGAGTGAGTAGGGACCCCATGGAGGACGGGTGCAGTGTGAGAACACGACCGCGTGCTCCGTACAATTCAATGAGAAAGTTGCGGTTGGAAAATCAGAGATTAAGGACCCTTCCCAGCAGATTACGAAGACAACCCTTGGAACTTAAGAGTTTGGAGGGCCACCCCACCCGTGGATACCTTTGTACCAGAGTTGCCTATCCCAGAGGAGCCGGGTGCATAGGTGCGAAGTGGCGTCGGAAACCCTCGTCGACAAAGAAATGCTGCTGGAAGGAAGAAAAGTGTCCGGTGGAATCCAAATGTGGATTCTAGACGAGAAGAATCCGAAAGCAGAGGGGACAGAGTCTGGGTCACTTTGGAGTGACCAGGGGCTCGGTAGACGAATGCCTACCGATCTCGGGTGCTTCAGGTGTGTTGACGGTGATCTTGACTCTTCAGCTGTGCGGACCAGGAGACATCTTGGACAACCAGGAGCCAGATACAAGCTGTCCCACAAAGGATGTCGAGTGCTGAGGGGTCTGTGTCCGG
Organism: Calotriton arnoldi; assembly: GCA_963921515.1. Classification (NCBI taxonomy): domain Eukaryota; kingdom Metazoa; phylum Chordata; class Amphibia; order Caudata; family Salamandridae; genus Calotriton; species Calotriton arnoldi. The sequence continues at coordinate 509,306 of CAWUFW010011913.1, read as the reverse complement.
CGGGAGCACCAATCAAGCCTTGGCAGCGGCAAACAACGTAGATGGTCAAATTCGGTGTCGATCTGGCCCATCAAGGTCCAGGAGACTCACCAAAGCAAGGGGAGTCAGGGCAGGCCTGGAGCAACCAGGGGAGCCTAAACAAAGCAAAGTTGACCCTCAAGTGGACCCACAGGCCAAAGGCACAGGAGTCGCGAGGGTACCTCAGGCCGTTTCACAGGATACCAGCTAGCAGGGCACAGGGTGGGAGGATCCCAGAGTCCTTCTTAGAAAAGATGCACTGAGGTCAGGGCTACAAATGGCCCAATGAACGGAATTGTTGCAGGACAACAAGCATGTGCAGCTGCAAATGTATGCAGTGCACAGGGGTACGGGTTATACGGTCCCCACGAGGGATATCTGCTTCAAACTCGGTAAGAGGGCAGCTCAACCTCGGAGACCTTCAGAAACCCACCTCCTGTGTTGCTGGAGCCTTTGGAGTCCACAGGAGCTCAGGGTCAGCAAACCATTCAGATGCGTTACGGTGCCTGCGTTCGCAGGGGAGTGACTCCTTCACTCCAAGAGAGATTCTTCTGTTGTCTTGGAGGTCCACAGGGTCCTGCACAGAGCCTGTATGGATCACGGACAGTGGCGAGACTGGGGACGGCAAGGGAAGACGAAGTCGAGCCCAAGGGAGGTCCAGCGGAGTCCAGCGTGTCCAGACGGTCGAAGTGTAGGGGTATCTTCTTGCAGAATCATGTCCACGTAAAATCTAATGTCCTGTAGCCAGGTAAACGATTTTATACCCACGGGAAAGGGTTGGACAGATTCTAGGGACCCTCCTAGGGGAGGGACAGGACAGAGGGGTGGCTACACCCATGTCCTTTGTCCAGTTTCGCGCCAGAGGAGGAGAAAATGCCTCCTAGAACTGGTTTGAACTGGACTATGCACAGGGACACCAAGTGTGCCCCTCGTGCAGACTTTCTGGCACTGAGACAGTGCACCCACCCAGCCCCCAATACACTAAATCCTGTCTGGAAGGTGGTAACACCTCCCTGTGACAGGATGCCTATTGTGCTGCCTTCCCCTGCTCGAGCTTGGCTCAGCAGCAGGAGGGCAGACTCGTGTCTGTGGCTGGCACCATCCATTTTGTGCTGTAAGGCTCGAGAAAGTTGGTACCGGTAGACTTAGGTACCCCCAGAACCTCGGTTCAGAGGGGAGGACTCATACCTCCCACACCAGTTAATGGTGTGGAGGTATGATTCCAAGGTGTTTGACACCAAATATGACATACTTCGTTTCGAGATAGCATTTACCGCGAGGTTATAATGCATCTCTACCTATATGTCAGGTAGTATCACGTACAGCCCGGGAGAATGGCCTCCGAAGACTGCAGAGGGGCCCTGCTCATGCAGGAGCACCCTCTCACGCAAAACCCAGCACCCTGCCTTCAGGATTGTTAAGGCCTGCTATAGGGGTGACTTACAAAGTTTTAAGTGTAGTGATATATATAGATATAGTGAACCTATATCTAAAGTAAGTGGTGCAATCACCAACTTACACAGGCTGCAGTAGCAGACCTGAGGTTCCATTTTGCATGGCCTCTCATGGGTGGCATAATACGTGCTTCAGCCCATGGGAGGCCTCTGGGGTACCTATGCCCTGGGTACATGTGTCCCATATACTAGGGACTGATAAGGGTACCCCGGTATCCAATCTGGAGTTGTACCAAAGTACATATGTTGCAATTTAAGGGAGAAAGCAGATAGGCTGGGGTCCTGAATAGCAGGATCCCAGCCAGACTAGTCAAAAACCAACAAAACACCAGGACAAAAGTGGGGGTAACCATGCAGTCAGATCCTACCTTCCTACATAACCCCCCCCAAACGAAAGGAGATAAGGCTAACCTTGCCCAGTTGAGACTTTATTGACTAAGTGGCCATATAAGGAAGATCCTGCACTAGCATGGATACCCCCTGTCTTATGGTCCACTAAGGAGTCCCTCCCTTGAAGGGTCTTGGGTGTTCTCCAGAATTTGGGTTTACCACCTGTAGTGTGCTTTGGCAACGTAAAAGGTTGGTGGGGTGCCTGAGTAGGGAAGTGAGGCCCTAATAAAGTTGGCCTCAGCTTCCTCAGAGCACTGGTCACCATGGAGGCCTTTCTTTCCATGACTGAGTTATATCTGGCCCTAGGGGTCAACCTCTGGCTGCCTACAGCTGGGGGTTGAGTCCCTTTGGTTGGAACAGTGGTAGGCCAGGGGAGGTTTGGAACCAGGTGGTCCCAAGTTTTCCTTTGCCCAACAGAGGCCATCTGGGGGATGTCACTACCTAAGGGTAAGAGGGATCCCTCAGTGTGTTGAGGAATTTTCACCTGGCTAGTGCTACTAGACTGGGTGTCTCTAATCTGTTGATGAGGGGGTTCCTTTGGACAGTGGGCCCTTTGGGGTCCACTGACATCCCTGACCTCTGCAGCCCTAGGCTGACTGATGCTGGGTATAGAGGGGCAGGATACCTGCTCCAGATTGGGTACCACCTTGGAAGGGTCCCCTGCCATCAGTGGTGCTGACAGGACAGACCTGACCACCTCTGGGGCAGTTCCTTCACAATGGGTAGGATCAGTTCCCTGAGGAAGCTGACCCTTACCTAATGTCTGGGGGAAAGAAGACTTTTCTTTCTTCCCTTTGCTCTCTGGTGGAGCATAGTGAGCCATTTTTCCAGGCTTCACTACTCCAAAATTTTCCTGGGGTTGGACTGAGGCCCTAAGGATCCCACCAACTTTCTGAGGGAGGCCTAACATTCTTAAATGGGCCTTCTGCTCTACTGCAGCCCAGGCTGAAGTTTCTAAATCAGTGCCCAAGAAGCAATTCACAGGCAAGTTTGGGGATACTGCCACTTTTTTTGGGCCAGTGACCCCTCCCCAGCTGAGATTGACTATAGCCATGGGATGATTTGTCTTTATGCCATCAATGTTGGTCACCTGGTACTTAAACTCAGGTAAAAGCTGCAGTGGAGGTACTAGTTTCCCTGTCACCATGGTGACACTAGCCCCTGTGTCCCTATAGGCCACAGCTTTCTGACCATTGATCAGTGGCTCCTGTCTGTACTTGCCCAAAGAACTGGGACTGACAGTAAAAGTGGCAAATCCCATACCACCATCACAGACTAAGGAGGCCTGTGAGGGGGACCTTGATAAGCTAGGGTCCACCTCAGTTCCCCAAGAAAACCCAACTAAATTTTTGGGTGCACTACCACCACCTGGGGGATTACTACTTGTAGTACCAGGAGGAGTGGTGGTAGTGTTTGGAGGAATATTTTCCTTATTGCTGACCTTTGTGCAAATGGGATCATTTTTCCAGTGGCCTGGCTTTTTAAAGACAAAGCAATAAGGTTTCTTATCAGAGGAGGAAGGAGTTTGGGACCCACCCCCAGAAGAGGATTTTGGGGCCCTACAGGGGACTTGTCTTTTGATTTATCCCCACCTTTCTCTTGAGTCTTGGAAGAATCTTTCTTCTGGTCACCACCCTGATTCTTCTGTTTCACCCTGGTTCTGACCCATTTATCTGCATTCTTTCCCAATTCTTGGGGAGAAGTCAGATCTGAGTCAACCAGGTACTGGTGCAAAAGTTGGTTTTGACAATTATTAAGGATCTGCTCCCTCATAATCAAATTGTACAATCCTAAGTAGTCATGCACCTTACTGCCATGTATCCAACCTTCCAGAGCCTTTGTAGCACTATCCACAAAGTCTACCCAGTCCTGAGTCTGTGTCTTCTGGGTGTCTCTGAACTTAATCCTGTACTGTTCAGTGGTTAAGCCAAACCCTTCAATGAGAGCACGATTCAGGACTGAATAATTATCAGCATCCTCTTCTCTAACAGTGAGGAGCTTATCTCTACCTTTGTCAGCAAAGGAGAGCCACAAGATAGCTGCCCACTGCTCTTGAGGGACCTTCTGAACTTTACAGGCCCTCTCCAAAGCAGTTATCCATTTCTGGATGTCATCCCCTACATGGAAGGGAGGACAATCTTGCTCAGGTTCCTATGATCAAAGGTGTGTTCCCTAACCCTAGGGACACTATAGCTGCCACCATGGGACTCTAGTCCCAATTTCTTTCTAGCCATCTGGACTTCTAGGGACTCTTTATCCAGGGCCAATTGCTGTTGCCTGAGCCTAAACTTAGCTTTCTCAAGCTCTAGTAATTGGCACTCCCTGTCATAAGAGTTGTCCCTCTTGCTAGAAACAGAGGTCCCTATAGAATGTCTAGAATGATCTGACTCAGCAGAGGGAGACCTAGATCTCCTTGGTAAACTCTGCACTCTCCCTGGAGGACTAAAGTGATGGTCCTCTTGACCCTCTTCTTCTTCTTCCTCCTGCTGGGGATCTGAGCTGTTCAGGGAAGGATCATTTTGATCCTCCTGTCCAGGGTTTGACTCTAGGTCATAGAAGGTGTCCCCTCCTGACCTATCTTCTTCCCCTGTACCACCCACTCTATCCTGCTCATCTGACCCAGGAGTCTTCCTAATGTCATCTAGCAGTAATGCATCAATGAGACGTTGAGTGTTGGCATTTCTCCCTGTCTTCAGCTTCCTAGATACACACATAGCTTTTAATTCAGTGAATGCAAAGCTATCATATTTAGTAGGCAGGATGCCACCAGTGGCATTCCCATTAGAAGACATACTAAGTGAGGTGTAGTGCAGGCACCTTCCAAACCTACTGGGAACTAAACTCTCTTAGGTTGGAGAAAGGGTGTGCTAGACCCTTGGCTTGCCCAGCCCCAAGTTCAGTAGAACTTACTATCTTAAGCTAGTATTATATGTTCCTAGATACTACTGGTTTTTCAGTTAATCAATACAAAGATTTATCTGGTAAAACAATGCAGGCTTGAATCCCAACCGCTGCATACCAATGTGAGAAATTGGCCTGGTATATGCTGTCCACTAATGAAAGTGGGCACCTTGTACCAGTCCAAACAACCCTTATGGTGATTAGGTCAAAGTTAACCTTTATTGAAAGCTATCCTAGTGGTAGCAATGGAGAGCAGCCTTCAGGCTAAGTCTTGAAGGAATGTTAAGCACCTTGTTTTACCAGAATGCAACCATATAGTATTGGTTAAATGAAAGGGAATTCCAAAGAAGAGGTACTAAGTTTAAACGAAACTGTGCAAGGAAAAAACTTTACTTCTTAAAAGAACCCTCACTCACCAACCTAGTTGGTGACATGCTTCATCATTGGGTTCCCACCAGGGAGACCGAGTGTCTCCCCAGTGTGCTTCGACGCCTGAATTACAGCGGAGCAGGATATTATTGTGCAAGAGTGACAGTGCTAGGGTAGTGCAATTTAAAAGAATGAAGGTTTTGCCAGAAGTCAATTTTAATAATGGCAAAATCCCCAATCATTAAAAGAAGGTGAAACGGACGTGCGCTGGTTAATTAGGTACACCAGCCCATCCGATTTAACTAATAAAGTGTAAAAAAAGTGGTCGACATGTGTGCAGTAAAACTCACGGTTTTACCACTGGGGGATCTGGAATTCGGGCCACGGTGATCGCATGGATAGGTTGTGAGAGGGAAAACGCCAATTCAGAAAGTCTCTGTAGCAAACACTCCCCCGCCGTGGACTCATGACGTGAAGCTACTTCGTACTTCACAATAAAAGGGGCTTTTTGGAAATTCCAGATCCCCCAGCGGTAAAACCGTGAGTTTTACTGCACACATCAACTCCTCTGGTCAGGGTACGCCTTAGTGTGCGTATACCGCCGAGGAGTGACGGTCCTGAAGAAAGCTTAGCCAATTTGCTAGTAATAAGCTGAAACATGTCGACCACTTTTTTTTACACTTTATTAGTTAAATCGGATGGGCTGGTGTACCTAATTAACCAGCGCACGTCCGTTTCACCTTCTTTTAATGATTGGGGATTTTGCCATTATTAAAATTGACTTCTGGCAAAACCTTCATTCTTTTAAATTGCACTACCCCTAGCACTGTCACTCTTGCACAATAATATCCTGCTCCGCTGTAATTCAGGCGTCAAAGCACACTGGGGAGACACTCGGTCTCCCTGGTGGGAACCCAATGATGAAGCATGTCACCAACTAGGTTGGTGAGTGAGGGTTCTTTTAAGAAGTAAAGTTTTTTCCTTGCACAGTTTCGTTTAAACTTAGTACCTCTTCTTTGGAATTGGCTGTCACTCTTTTGTTGTTTTTCTAATATTATTTGGGGGAAGAAGAGTGGCTACTCCTCCCTCCCTCTCTTGTTGTTTGACATAAATGAAAGGGAAACCACACAGTAGTTATAAAAATATGTATTTATTATATTTAACACTCTCTAGTATCCTCTACATGAGGAAAGAACACAAATCAAGTAATACAGTTGCAAAGACTCAAACGTAAGTAGCACAATACACAGTGGACTCCCGGGGGAGACCAAACCATATACTAAATAAGTGGTAGGAGAACCACGACTCGGGACTAGACCTAGTCTAGAAGGTGTAGAAGCGCTGGGACCCCAAGGAACCACCCAAGGTGAGTGAGTAGGGACCCCATGGAGGACGGGAGCAGTGTGAGAACACGACAGTGTGCCCCGTACAATTCAATGAGCAAGTCGCGGTTGGAAAATCAGAGATGAAGGACCCTTCCCAGCAGATTACGAAGACAACCCTTGGAACTTAAGAGTTTGGAGAGCCACCCCACCCGTGGATACCTTTGTACCAGAGTTACCTATCCCAGAGCAGCCGGGTGCACAGGTGCGAAGTGGCGTCGGTAACCCTCGTTGTTCTTTATGGATGTCGACAAAGAAATGCTGCTGCTGGAAGGAAGAAAAGTGTCCGGTGGATTCTAGATGAAAAGAACCTGAAAGCAGAGGGGACAGAGTCTGGGTCACTTTGGAGTGACCAGGGGCTCGGTAGACGAATGCCCACCGATGTCGGGTGTTTCAGGTGATCTTGACTCTTCAGCTGTGTGGACCAGGAGACGTCTTGGACAACCAGGAGCCGGATACAAGCTGTCCCACGAAGGGTGTCGAGTGCTGAGGGGCCGGTGTCCGGCGGGAGCACCAATCAAGCCTTGGCAGCAGCAAACAACGTAGATGGTCAAATTTGGTGTCGATCTGGCCCAGCAAGGACCAGGAGACTCACCACAGCAAGGGGAGTCAGGGCAGGCCTGGAGCAACCAGGGGAGCCCAAACAAAGGGCTTCAAATGGCCCAATGCACGGAATTGTTGCACGACAACAAGCATGTGCAGCTGCAAATGGACGCGGTGCACAGGGGTACGGGTTATATGGTCCCCACGAGGGATATCTGCCTCAAACTCGGTAAGAGGGCAGCTCGACCTCGGAGACATTCAGAAACCCACCTCCTGTGTTGCTGGATCCTTTGGAGTCTACAGGAGCTCAGGGACAGCAAACCATTCAGATGCGTTACGGTGCCTGCGTTCGCAGGGGAGTGACTCCTTCACTCCAAGGGATATTCTTCTGTTGTCTTGGAGGTCCACAGGGTCCTGCACAGAGCCTGTATGGATCATGGACAGTGGCGAGACTGGGGACGGCAAGGGAAGACGAAGTCGAGCCCAAGAGAGGTCCAGCGGAGTCCAGCGTGTCCAGACGGTCGAAGTGTAGTGGTATCTTCTTGCCGAATCTTGTCCACGTAAAATCTAATGTCCTGTAGCCAGGTAACCCATTTTATACCCACGGGAAAGAGTTGGACAGATTCTAGGGACCCTCCTAGGGGAGGAACAGGACATAGGGGTGGCCACACCCATGTCCTTTGTCCAGTTTTGCGCCAGAGTAGGAGCAAATGGCTCCTAGAACTGGTTTGAACTGGACTATGCACAGGGACACCAAGTGTGCCCCTCGTGCAGACTTTCTGGCACTGAGACAGTGCACCCACCCAGACCCAATACACTAAATCCTGTCTGGAAGGTGGTAACACCTCCCTGTGACAGGATGCCTATTGTGCTGCCTTCCCCTGCTCGAGCTTGGCTCAGCAGCAGGAGGGCAGACTCGTGTCTGTGGCTGGCAGCATCCATTTTGTGCTGTAAGGCTCGAGAAAGTTGGTACCGGTAGACTTAGGTACCCCCAGAACCTCGGTTCTGAGGGGAGGAATCATACCTCCCACACCAGTTACTGGTGTGGAGGTCTGATTCCAAGGTGTTTGACACCAAACACGACATACTTCGTTGCAGTCGTTTTCGAGATAGCATTTACCGCGAGGTTATAATGCACCTCTACCTATATGTCTGGTAGTATCACGTACAGCCCGGGAGAATGGTCTCCGAAGACTGCAGAGGGGCCCTGCTCATGCAGGAGCACCCTCTCACGCAAAACCCAGCACCCTGCCTTCAGGATTGTTAAGGCCTGCTATAGGAGTGACTTACAAAGTGTTAAGTGTAGTGATATATATAGATATAGTGAACCTATATCTAAAGTAAGTGGTGCAATCACCAACTTACACAGGCTGCAGTAGCGGACCTGAAGTTCCATTTTGCATGGCCTCTCATGGGTGGCATAATACGTGCTTCAGCTCATGGGAGTGCTCTGGGGTACCTATGCCCTGGGTACATGTGTACCATATACTAGGGACTGATAAGGGTACCCCAGTATCCAACCTGGAGTTGTACCAAAGTACATATGTTTCAATTTAAGGGAGAAAGCAGATAGGCTGGGGTCCTGAATAGCAGGATCCCAGCCAGACTAGTCAAAAACCAACAAAACACCAGGAAAAAAGTGGGAGTAACCATGCAGTCAGATCCTACCTTCCTACAATCACCATTTTGTTAGATGACATATACTCCCCAAAAGCAGATAACAAGACAGCACCGTCAACATATAACAATACTGGAATATGGGGGCAGCAGCTTGCAAAGCCTGCAAGTGGATATCCACCCTATTAATAAACACTACCTTGACAAATGCTGCACCCTACTTTTAACATAGGTGAGCACTCACCCTGGGGCCCAAAGCGAACTTTGCTAGATAAATTCTCAAACAAATGAGAGAGAAACCCTATAATTGGCCTCGGTGCACCGAGAGAAATCAAAGTTGACCAAAGAAGATTATGGTCAACCAAATCAAAAGTGCTCCATAAATCAGCCAAACAAAGATATAATGATCACAACTTGGCTCTAGTATATTTCCCTATTTGCAGCTCCAAATTTATAAATTTTTCAATAGGCTCCCTCTGCTTTCTAAATCCATACTGCGCTGGGGATAAGACAGATTGTTCTTGTGCCCATTCCTCCAACCTAAATAACAAAACTCTACTCATTACTTTCACTGATGAGTCCGGGAGAGAAATAGGATGATAATTTTGGGGATCTGCTTTGTCACCCTTTTTAAAATGGGTACAATTATTGAAACTCCCCAAGAGGGTGGAATGATGTCAACAGCAGCTGCATTAAACACTTGTGAGGATAGGCCCCCAGAGTTTGGTAGCAGATTTAAAAACATCTACCGGTACCCCATCAGGTCCAGGTGCCTATTCCCCGAAACTAGCCTGTAGAGCAGAAGTAACCTCTTCATAGTAATTTCCAATAGGTGAACCATTTTACTGACTTCAGTTTTGGCATCATTAACACTCTGTCTAAAAATTTCAGAGAAGTGTGCTTCCCAAGCATCACAAGATACATGGGAACAAAGCTCTGGAATATTTTCATTTTTTTTAAAATGGTGCGTTCATCATGTCTCAAAATAACTTGGTATCCTTAGTTTCTGCCACGTTGGCCAATTCGTTCCACGCTTCAACCTGGAGTATTTTCTTCCTAGCAGTCAGGGCCTGTTTATATTGTTGATGAAGAGATTTAACAACTGCAATATGCTGTGGGGAGTGACATAAATCCTGCTTTAATAGCCGTGAGGCCTTGGTACAGGTACAGTCAAACCATTCTCTGTTGGATTCCCGTATATTATTCTGGGGACACGTTAAATGAGCTTTGATGGAAATAATAATATGTTTAAAATTATCCACCAACAAGGTTGAGGAAACCTCTGCCTATAGGCAATAATTTATTTCAGTAGAATTTTCCGTTACTATTTTATGTAACACACTAATGGGATCAATGCCAACTCACTTAATTCGTACCCCATTGGTCCTAAATTAGCGCAATATCATTTACTATAGTGAATAATTCATGTTTCTTGTCCCAAAAAGAGAAAGGCAGGATAATGGGGTTATAGTCGCTTAATACTGAGGGGCCAATAATAGGGGTGCTGCACATAGCGGTTACCGAATCAGACACAAGTGCATGGTCAATAATTGTAGATGAACTTCTTTCTGTGAATGATGGAGCTGGCTCCCCATTAGCATTACAGCCACATCTCTGTAACTGTAATCATATTTAAAAATAATGAAGTTTAATACCTCCCCATATTCGTTATGACAAAAGTGAGCACCTCCCATCCCCACCTGGTTGGAAAAACCACAAACACGTGTAGCTGACAGAGCACAAGCCTGGATGTTAAAGTCACCGGCCCATAATATCACAAAGTTAGAGAGAATGGAGTGTAAAAATACCTCAAGGCCATGGTCAAGTGCAGTGGCCACTCTACTGCGTATAGCATTGAATACATTATTGTAAAAATTCACCAATACCAGACCTCCTCCCCCCTTTCTATTAATCCACAATATTTGAGAATGTGACCCTCACCGATGTACTCTTAACATTTACAGAGAGTTTGTTAGAGATAAGAATCTGTTCACCCGCCCAGATTGAGAGGATATGGCACCCAGGAAGTGTGAGGAAAACCCCTCTACAAATGTTGGGGTCGTACACCAAGTTTCTTGTATACAGATGACGTCAAAGTTGGATATGGTTTTGGCCCAATCGACGTTACCTAACTTTTTCTTTAGCCCACCCACATTCCAGGTTGTGAATGTATACCCATCCCACTTAGGGCTGCCAGGCCAGGTTAAAGGATGGATTTAGCCCAGGTCTCTTGCCTGGGGATGAATGTTTGATTTATTCAGCATTCCGTCTATCGTTTGTTGTTGCAGCACTTTTTGCCCTAAGTGTGATGGGTATGCCTAGACGTGGGTCCCTTACTCACTGTGCCACTGGATTCAAGCTAGCCTGGCTGATGAGGGGTGTTACCCCGAAACTGGTCCCAGGATGCTTGTTTCCAGTCCAGGGAGGACCCTGCTTGGCAGTTCAGGCTTGACTGTTCCCATGAGGAGCAGGGTCAAGACTGATTTACATATGGCTGGGTCCAAACTGGGGTGGTGAGTGAGCAAAAGAACAACGGATTTAACCAAGATCTCTTGACTGAGCTTTTTTACTTCTTCTACCTTAGGTCGAAGAGCCATCTCGGTGCCCTGATGGGGCCAGAAGCCAGTCTGTTTAGGATACAGAATATCATGTTCTAAAAATACTGAAAGCACCGAGTTGGTATGTCTTTCAAGTATTTTACATAATCCTGGCAGAAGAGATATTGGGCGGTAGTTTGCTATATCAAGAGGATCCAGATTGGGCTTTTTCAAAAGTTCCTTGACCATAGCGTGTTTCCCCACAACCGGGACAATGCTTGATGTTAAGGAGAGAGTCATCATTTCGAGCAAGTTGGGAAGAATCACCTCGGTTTCTTTGGCAGGAATGCGCAGGCGGGGGCGGGGTCCTTAGGAGAGCCCAATTTTATTTTTCTCCTATTGTCTAAGAGGCTATCTGAAGTCAGAGGGGGGAAAAGTGGTCAGTATAGAAAGATTGATAGTCAACACATTTTGCTTTGGGCAAACAATGTCAGGGTGAGAGTCAAATTGGCTGAATTTTCCATTGAAAAAAATGTTATTGCACCGGGCCACCAAAGCTGCCGGAGTGGGACCCGAGGAGGCGGGCACTAAGAATTTTTACTACGCAAAACATTTCACGTGGAAAGTTAGTGGCACCATTGATGTTCTCTGCAAAATATGCGGCTTGGGCCTTTTTAATTTCAGCATGGTAGATTCTGATAGTGTCCCGATATTTCTGTTTAGAGGGCTCTCTCCAAATCCTTTCTGGCTTTTTGCAGGCTTGCTTGAATTTCCGAAGTTGAGGGGAGCACCAGTGAGCTGATTTATCTTTAGCACTTCTAATGTGTATTCTTTTCAGGATCACTGACTCAAGTGAAGACTCTAGTCACAGGGAGATTTGAGCCCTTGCTACAGACAGGGCAGAGCCTAGAGATGCTCTAGAACTCTTGAGAGCCTGTTTTTAAGCTTCCATGGGCAATTTAGACCAGGCTCGATCTTTCCACACAACCGGTAATGGATTTAGGGGTGACTGATCAGAATACAAGATTAACGACATCAGAGAATGATCAGACCAGGTAACAGGGAGTGGGTCTAAGACCTGCAGCATACTGTCTGTGGAAAAGACAGGATCCAGAAGATGGCCGTTCTCATGGATTGGTCCTGACACCCTTTTGTGACTTATGGATAGCCATCTACGCCTGCTGCTGGGAAGGCAAGGTGAGTCTTATACATTTTATGTCTCATATTTTGAACTCTAAGGTTAAATCTCTAGTCCATGACCAATATGCAAGCTATTTTATTAAGTGACAGCAAATCCTGCAAAATTGTGTTATGATAATTTTTCACCAAATAGTTGCTGTACTGCTAACATGTTGTCTTGTTGTTTAGAAAATGTTAAGAAATCCAGGTGCTCCAGGTTTTCCATAATTTTAAATGGAGATTTTAATCCTCATCTTTGTTCCAATCATTTGCATCATGTTTGTGGTAGTTCTCCCATGCCTGATAGTGCAGACCTACAAGGTGATCGATCCTTTTCAATAATTTTAATTTTGAATCTAACATGGTTTTTGCTTCTGAGGTTACTCGTTCAGGTAATTTGTCTGTACCCTCTTTTTTAGGTCGATGTGCCTCTAATCTTATTGATCATATCCTTATCTAACTAATTTTTTAGTTTATATTTTAACTACTGTGAATCATTTCAGGGAGTGATCATAACCCTCTTTTTATTTCATTTTTAATATTGAACCGAACTTGGGGTCTGATTCACAGAACTAACTTACGTCAAAAACGTAAAGTTAGTACTTTTTGGTATTCACAGAATACACTTACTCATTTTGGTATTCACAGAATGAACTTACTCATTTCGTATTCACAGAAGTTAGTAGTCCTAACTTTAGGACTCCTAAATGCCTTCTGTGAATACCGAAAGTCTTAAAGTTAGGATTTTCTCAGTTTAGGAGTAGTAAAGTCTCCTAACTTTACTACTCCTAAACTGAGAAAAATCCTAACTTTAAGACTTTCGGTATTCACAGAGGGCATTTAGGAGTCCTAAAGTTAGGACTACTAACTTCTGTGAATACCGAAATGAGTAAGTTCATTCTATGAAAACCAAAATGAGTAAGTGTATTCTGTGAATACCAAAAAGTACTAACTTTACGTTTTTGACGTAAGTTAGTTCTGTGAATCAGGCCCTAAGTGATTCTTGTTAACCCATTATAGAACCGAAAAAAATTCAAGATAGTGGTTATAGAATGAGATGGGACGTTGCTGACCCTGACATGTTTCCCATGTAAAAAGCAAGATTAATGAAACCTGTTACTGTCTGGGTGATCAGGTGGACCCTGTCCTAATTTTTGCATTCTTTGACTCCATTTGTTTGTCAGTAAAAGGTTTGCTAACAATCCCATTCTCAAAGAAACCTTGTAAATGTAAGCACTGGTTTTATGTCTCTTGCACTGTTGCCTACTGTGAGCTTCTCTAGCCTTTAACAAGTCTCTTCTGTAAATGGCAAAGGTATTAGGATGTTGGTCTAATTATAAATTGTCTTTTTGGAAAAGAAAAAGATCCCTAAGGGAGGAGGCACAAGACAAATTTGCCCACTGCCAGTATTTTAAGAGATTGTAGTGCCTTTCTCGAAGGCTGTAATTACTCATTTTCTACTAGATGTTGGCATTCCCTCTCTAGAGCTTTCCATTCAAGTCAAGGAGTGGTCTTCTCACTTTAGTAATATTTATTCAGCCCCTACCTACGAGTTGTCCATGGGTTTTCTAATGTTCTGCCCAATACATAAGTCCAGACTAACATTGACTATCAGGAGATCTTTTATGCTATTGTTGATAGCCCCAGTAAAAAAAAAGGACCAGGCCCTGATGGGGTTAGTCTGGATCTATTAAAAAACAATCCTGATCTTTGGTCCTCGGTTCAAACAAATGTTCTAAACACGGCCTGCTGCTCTAAGCTTCTGCAGTTTTAACCTCAATCAGTAATAGTTCTTGCTGTTATCTTCCACTTTCTTCTCTGGACTCTGTTGTGTAGGTATTTGGACAACTGCTAACATAGTGGGCTAATGAGAATAAAGTTATTTCAGAGCTTCACTTTAGACATGCGGCTGGTTTTGGTACCATTGAAAAATGCCTTAACTTGGATCTGATGATCAACAAATTCACTGTCGCCAAGCAGGAGTTCATGAAGCTTGTATTCTTAGACCTCAGCTCAGTCTTTAACAGTGTTAAGAGATGCAGGTCATGGAGGATTATGTTGTCCTTAGGGATTGATATCTATGAGTTTTTTTAGAGATTTACATTTGAATTTATCCGCTAAGGTGAGATTTAAGTGAAAGAGTTGGATGTTGTGATTCTATTAAACGTGGGAAAGTAGTTTGTCAAGTTTGTGTCCTTGCACCTTTTTAAACTTTGCATTAATCAGTTGGAAGAAATCCTATCACATGACCATCAGTATATACCTCTAGATGGTCCCACCCCTCCCCTCCCAAGTTAAAGGTTTACTTAATGCGGAAGCTGCGGTTCTAATGGTCCACTTGTCTAATGGTCTACAAAAAGTATTGGATTCTTCTGCTTTGTTTATGGATGGTCTGGATTTATGTACCAAACTTTCTAAAACTATTGTAAAGATGATTGCGCCTAAAGCCCCAAAGACCAGGTTGTTCAAAATCAAATATATGCCAATTAGTAAGTGTAGGATATTGGAGTATTAGTTGAAGAGGTTGAATACCCAACTCAAATAATAATCATAGTCCTTGTCAGGGTGAACCACTAAAGTCACTAAATAAATCTGAACTTAACCCCCTCGTGGCTATGGCGCACAGCAGACAGGCTTAACTTAGAGGCAAAGGGTAAAGTATTTATGCAGTACCGAAACAGAAATAAAGATGAAAAAAAAATAAGACAAATCCCAAAATTAATAAGAAAATGGGAGTAAAATTTTGTGAGCAAATGACACCAACCTGACAAAAATTCATTAAGGTGAACCGGAGATATGTCTTTTTAAAGTTTTGAGTAGAAATGGCTCCAAGAAGCACAATGTGGCATGATAATCAGTGGTCGCGTTAAAACAGGACAATAAGTAAAATTTGACACTGACCTCGATGGAGCACAGATTAGGGGCCAGATGTACGACCCTTTTTTGCAGCCGCAAACGGGAGATCCTCCCGTTTGCGACTGCAAAAAAGGGTGCAGGCATGTACAAATGCTATTTTGCGAGTCACTGACTCGCAAAATAGCATTTTTAACTCTCGCTATTAGGAAGGGGCGTCCCTTCCTAATAGCGATTCTGAATGCCAAGTACAATTGTTTTGCGACCGCATTTGCGGCCGCAAAACACTCACAGTTTACCACCTACTTCAAGTAGGTGGTAAACCACTCGCAAATGGGAAGGGGTCCCCAGGGGACCCCTTCCCCTTTGTGAGTGTGTGAGGAAATATTTTTTAAGAGCAGGCAGTGGTCCCAGGGACCACTGCCTGCCCTTAAAAAATGAAACTGAAAAGTTTCATTTTTCTTTTTTAAATGCATCCTGTTTTCCTTTAAGGAAAACGGGCTGCATTAAAAAAAAAAAACCATGCTTTATTTAAAAGCAGTCCCAGACATGGTGGTCTGCTGACCCCAGCAGGCCACCATCCCTGGGAGTGCCAGCCATTCCCAATGGGGTCGCAAATTGCGACAGACTCATCAATATTCATGAGGCATGCAATTTGCAACCCCATTAGGAATCGCTAACAGTGTCTGAGACACTGTTATACAACCCAATTCGCGAGTCGCAAATTGCGAGTCGCAAATTGGAGGGTCGTACATCTGGCCCTAGATGCACTAACCAGACTAGTCCTTGTCAAAGATTTTACCTCCTGACTTTAGTCCTTTAAGTCCCAATTCACCACATGAGTACAATTCTAATGCTCCCCAGGACCTCAGGGGTGGCACTTAGAGACTCACATGGTAGCAGGCAGAGGCCAACAGAAGAGTCCAGTCCATGTTCAATTGCCACTGGTCAAGTGGGCAGTTCCAGGAAAATACCTATTGCGTCATCTTTATCCCTGTAGCTTTAACAAGAAGTCAGACTTATGTCCCTTGGAGTCCACTTCTTTTTCCTGGGTAAAAGAGAGAGAGCTGCTCCAGTCTCTCAGGGCTCTTCACAGGTCAGAGGCAGCAGGTTCAGTCCTTTTCTGCTCTTCCACAGGTCCAGAACTAATTCTGAAGTGGTTTCCCGGATGCCATATTGATGTCTGGCATGAGCTACTGGGTGGGAATGACCCTTGGGATGCCCTAACCAATGGGGTAAATGTTCCCGGGGCTAACCCTACCCCCTCGGGCATTTTCAAGATAGCCAAAGTCTTCATCAACACTAAACTTGGGCTCTGAGGGCTGGGTGTGTGCGTGGGGAAAGTACTATATAATAATCCTAGTGTTCTCTCACATCTAACATTGCAATCCAGTTTAAGGCAGGTCATGTACCAACAAAGAACAAAGCTGAGATTTTAACAGACGGACAGGAAATGTGCACACATGTTTTGGCATCCTGTCTTCTTCCTTTGAAGTGCAACCCAAATGTTATATGTAAACCCAGCAGACCTAGCAAACAGGATTTGACACTAATGTCAAAAAGAGGCAGACTGTGATTTGGGCCTGTCTGGCTGGAGGACATAAGAAGGGCCCTGCCCAAGTGTCAGTGAAAATGTGCCTGTGACAGGGGAGACATCTTTGAATTGTTCCCCAGGTATCATATGAAAAAGCTTAGCAGTTCTGTCAAGCAGTATGTTACATTCAAGGAGGATTTGACAATTTAATGGCAAAAGGTATCCTCACAGCCCCACCCTGCATGTTCTGTCAGGTTCAAATGGGTGATCTCTGCCCATTCAAGTAATCCTACTGTTTGCTCCTGGTAGTAAGTTCACACCTCTTTCACGCCTATTCAAACGATGAAGAGCAAAAGTCAGATTTAGCTTCCAGGGACTTCAGGCAGGGCAAAGGTAACTTTTTAAAATCCCGATACTCAAAATATTTATTACACATCTGACTTCACCAGCGAATTGGGCTTTTAATAACTATTTCACAAATTCCCAAAACAAATTTGTAGTTGTTTTCTAGCTCGATATAACATTTATGAGACGTATCATTGTTTCCCAATGCTTTCTTATGGAATAGCCGAGCCTGCTAAAGTGAAAATTTCTTTTAGGGATTTTTCACTATAAGGACATGTTTAATATTAAACTTTTATATGTTCTCCCTCTAAATGCCATTCACCCTGCCTTATGGGCAATAAGGCCAACTTAGGACTGACATTAATTTTTAAAATCGGGTTATTTTGACAGGTTGTAATTTCATTCGTAAAACTCCATAGCCAGGCTACAATGGTAGGCCTGGAGACAGGTTTTACAATGCTACTGTAGTGGGTGGTAAAATGAGTGCTGCAGCCTACTGATAGAGTTTAATGTCCAGGTCCTGGGTACAATTGGCACCATATACGTGGGAGTTATAGGTAAGTTCAAGATGCCAATTAGATGTATACCAATTGTACCATGTCAAAAGGAGGAGCACAAGCTTTTTGCCAATGGTTAGCAGGGGCAATGCGCACAGAGTTCTATAGCCAGCAAAAAAGGCAACAAAATCCAGGGTGACTCTGCAGAAAGGGCACATTTCCAACAGTAAGATTCATACCCTTAAGTACCTTTGAGTCCCATTTTCCCATTTAAATCTGGTAGTAGGCCCCATTTATTTGCTATCCATGGATAGCAATTTTCCAGGCCAATTGGTTCAGTGTTCAACTTTGCTTCAAAACCACGAAACTTATGTGTGATATTTATAATAGTAAAGGTGTTTCAATTGTCTGTCATGGGGCTGAGATTAGCTGCCATGTGAACGTGCATAGCCTGCAAAGGGAGGAGAGCAGGTTTTGCTGATGATTGTTGGATTAACTCCCCATTTCATCTACTTTTATTTGCAATGAGGAACTAAGGCTCTCGTTTACAGAAGATATCAAGTTCTATCTACTGCTCTGGATCTCAATATGGTCTAACCCTGAAACTCTCTTACACAAGAGCAGTAATTTCTGATTGTCGTTCTTTAGACGATGCCCTAAAGATCCTGTGGCTCAAATATATCACATTAGTTACTTTGTACTGAACTTGGGAGACCTGATCTTTTTATGAATCTGGTTAGCATCGTAAGAAAAAAACGAAAATGTGTTTTTCATCCACCTATCGGCTCAGAAGGAGGGATATGAACTTGTGAAACAGTCAGTGCTTTTATTTATGCTTATTAAACCAGTATCAAAGATTGAAAGCTATCATTATTGTTTAAAGAATTCTTTCCATAGGTACTTGTTAATACGTTTCAGGCTGGAACCGGTTCCAGGAAAAAAAATAAGTTAGATCTTGGTCAGCAATAAAAATGCCTCCTGCAGATGTGTGCTTCACATGCAGATACTGGCTCGACTCCAGCCGTGCCAACACATCCCTACATTTTTCCAAAGACCAAATTGAGTTGGACATTAGTTTTATCTGTTATTACGCACTTCACATCCTTTGGAAGCCCAAATGAGACGCTATGGGAAGACAGGTTATTTTTAAATGGTCACCTGAAAAATCCACAAGGGTAGGTTGGAGCCTCAACATGTTGCTTTCACTGTAAGGTCACCAGAAAAATTCTAAAGCATGCTATAGTGACTGAAATGTCTTACCATTTAGCAGCAGTGGCAGGTGCAGGTAAGTACGGTGGGGCGGGGGGTGTCGACAGACGACGGAATAGGATTTATTTATTTATTTAATCTTCTCTACTCCATCGTCTGTCTACTACCTCCCTCCTGCCCCGCCCCGCCCTACCGCGCTTACCTGCACCGGTCGTTGCTGCCATCTGGATACTGCTGCTAGATCTATGTGAAAGGAGCCCATTGTTTCTGGCCTTTTCCCTATTGAAAGGTTCTTTAAAACATCACACCTGACACATGTGAGTGCCTACTCCCTGCAAGAGTGGCCAAGGAATGGCTAAGAACAGAGCCCACTTGGTTATAGTCTTTTGACGCTAGGTGAAGGTTAGCCTATTACTGCACAAAGGTCATGTTTTTATTCAAATTATTGGAGACCCCCGCTTGAAAAACGTTCTTTGCTCTTTATCCCCCTCAGTATTCTGGGTATTGTGTACATTCTAAATTTGCTTACCCACCTTTTCAACCGACCATACAGTACTTTTTCTTTTCTACTGATGATGACTGTCTTTCATTTCCTTTTGTGGCACTAAAAAGCACAGTGGAATGCTCCATTCTCTCACAAGGCCATTATTACAGATGCGGCTTAATTTCGGGGGGTAACACTGAATACAGAATTATCAATATCAGGTGTATAGGTAATTCCGAGCCCAGTATTACACCAGGGGGTTATAAATTATCCACCTATTGGCCCATATGCCATTGGCAGGCCTCTGTGATTATGCACATGACACATGATCCACCGTCTGCTGCATAATTTGCCGATTTGAACAAAAATAATTTGTTTCTGGCTCAAAAAGGATTAGAAGTTCCCTATGTGCCATGATGGTGCCATACGGTGATAGATCATTTGTAAATAATAACCGGTCACCTTTCAGTTGCTAATTTCTGTATTCAGGTGCTACACTGGTACTGATGGGATCAAAACAAGTCTTAATGTGTGTTAAATGACAAAATAGTGAAACAATACGTCCACGAAATGTGCCACATTATGCTTCACAATTTGCCTTCTCTTGACAACTAATTTTGTCAACCGTGCCCCATAATTCGATCCGGGGCTCCTGGGGTCCAAGCGGCCCCCCATATCATTTTTAATTTGTAGACCCAGGGAGGAGGTGGTCCCCGGGGCCCCAGGGGGTCCACGAGTTCTCCGCTTATGATTAAAATGAACCCCGGGGAGGTGGTGGTCCCCGGTGCATTTTTAAGCCCTTGGAGTGTGGCCCCGTATGCCCCCTCCATTTTTATTTACTAAATACCGCATGCCCTAGGACCTGGCCCACCCGGCGGGTACAATTAAAACAAGCGCAGGAGTCCACGCTTGTTTTTTTAAAAGATTTACGGCGATATTTGCAAATATTTCACGATAATCACAGTGAATTAAAAAAAAGAAAGCTTTTATGCTGTGGCGTGGTTCCAGGTGGACTCCATGACCAAGGCTCCGGGGTCAGGGTATTCCTACCCTGCCGTCTTTTTCTTTTTTTTTCTTTTTTTGTGTGCTGAAGCCGAGTCCCAAAATGGCTGCCAACACTTCCTGGGTGAAGTGTTGTCAGCCAATCAGAGCTCTACATTTCTCTGCAAGTTCGTTATTATTCTCAAATTAGCCGCAATTGCAGATATCCTAGTTTGGATTTCGTAAATTTCTCAACAACTACTGAACGGATTTACACCAAATAACTGAAAGCATGATCTGCGTAACCAAATCTACCTTTCTGCCAAATTTGGTGTAATTCCGTTCAGCAGTTCGGGCAAAACATCTAGCCACACATGAAGGTCACACATGGCAACACATGAACTACTGCGGGATTGCCCATATTCCACAACATGAAAGGGATGGGGATAGGACGCTGAAACTGAGACGTCTTGAGTCACGGATGATCATACGCTTCAGAATGAAACAACCAACAGGCCTGAACGCCGATGAGGAACTTTTTGTTCGCTTGTAAAGTGCCCTGTAACTCTTGAGGATAAGATGCCTAGAACCAAGCCTTTTCCCAATAAGAAATTACATACACAAATAACTTACACCTCAAGGATGATATCTGAAGGCATGAAATGCCTTTTCCTTATATATGGGCACTTAGTCCCACATTGAGTTATACACAATTCACATAAAGGTAAAGAGGATACTCTAGGGTATGTACATTTTGTTTCATAAACATAGGCACTCAGCCTCAAACAACCTAGAGCACCAAATACTCAGGCCACGATGGCATTATGTGACTGTACTCAACATTGTGTAAACCATAATGGACAGGTCTTCGTAACCTTGCAACCATGTACATAACTAAGACATCATGCCTCAGATATTAGCACAACATGTGTAAATAGTAATGAATATGTGGGTCAATTTGATCCATTAAGTACATTTTTTAAATTTGTTGATTAGAAATACATGGAACACAATTTGTATATAATGTATATAGGAACTACAATTCCCATAATGCCTAATTATGGGCAACATGAGATATCAGTATAAAAAGAAATCAATGTAGGACTTACCCAATCGTGATCAAGACCTTATAACGAAACGCGTTGGTGTTAGCGGTGTGAATAAACCTTTGACAACTACGATACCCGGGAGTGCGGCATCCTTTTTTTGAATGTGATATATATATACACATGAATCAAGCTGTTGCTCGAGTGCTACTTACAGGTGGACAACCTTGGAGCAGAGATTTATAACGCGGCAGTCCAGCCGCGGAGTGTGCACCACCCCGTAAGATTGGGGGCCACGAAAGTGGAACAGCAGCTGTACATAGGATCGTGGACGGGCCCACCTGTGGGGTCCATACAGGACTTGATTATGTGCTACCCGCACTACACTTCCCAGAAGGCACAGTTTCATTCGAACCTCCCATCGGGGGGGTGTGTCAGAAGTGGGTCAGCGGTTGCGCACACCGTTCCATTAAAGCCTCTGAAGAGAAGCATATGGTGCTTCGAAACGCGTCAGGCAATACCACTATGGAGCGGCTCCTACGGGCGGTTCCCCGTCCTTACCTACACATGAATCAAGCTGTTGCTCGAGTGCTACTTACAGGTGGACAACCTTGGAGCAGAGATATATATATATATATATCTATATATTATCTACTGGCGGTCGCCAGTAGATAGTTATAGTTAGGACCTATTTTCCATAGGAAATCCGCGACATTCTATTTGAAATAACTCTTGCGTCGGTTGACGAATCTTCGCGAAATTTTCAAACTTTATGGCCCGCTCCGGTCCGCTCCTACCCTGAAAGTCTCAGGGTGATTCGTCAGGCGGGGGCCGAGAAAAAAGGGGGTCCCAAAACGTGTTTTCCCCATTCATTTTCCCATAGGAAACTTTAGACACGGCTACAGCCTGAACTGCTGAACGGAATTACACCAAATTTGGCAAAGAGGTAGTTCTTGGTTCAGAAAGAACCCTTTTTGTTAAATGGTGTAAATCCGTTCAGTAGTTCCTGAGAAAATCAAAAGTTAAGTCACATATATATCTATGGCCGAGTAGGGTCCGCGTACCCTCCCGACCACGAGCTGCATGCTAATTGGTTGTCAAGTGGCTGCCAACACTCCAAATCAGGAAGTGTTGGCAGCCATTTTGTCCCTCGGTAGAACCGAGGGACAGAAACAAGTGCGCAAAGCGCAAAAGGGGGCAGGGTAGAAACACCCTGACCCCTAGGTCTGCTCAGGGGGTCCCACAAGGACCCCCTTGGCAGAAAAAAGCATTTTTTTTTTTAAAACGGCGGGATGTGCTTAGGGTGCGCGGATCCCGCCGATTAAAAGAAAAAGCACAAGAAACAAGTGCACAAAACGCACAAAGGGGGCAGGGTAGAAACACCCTGACCTCTAGGTCTGCTCAGGGGTCCCACAAGGACCCCCTGGGCAGAAAAGCATTTTTTTTTCAAAATCGGCGGGATGCGCTTAGGGTGCGCGGATCCCACTGATTAAAAAAAAAAAACACAAGAAACAAGTGCGCAAA
Organism: Calotriton arnoldi; assembly: GCA_963921515.1. Classification (NCBI taxonomy): domain Eukaryota; kingdom Metazoa; phylum Chordata; class Amphibia; order Caudata; family Salamandridae; genus Calotriton; species Calotriton arnoldi. Next base: position 486,443 of record CAWUFW010011913.1, on the reverse strand, counting down.
ACGCACAAAGGGGGCAGGGTAGAAACACCCTGACCCCCTAGGTCTGCTCAGGGGGTCCCACAAGGACCCCCTGGGCAGAAAAAAGCAACAACAAAAAACAAAAAAAAGACCGGCATCTGCCGAGGCCCTGCCCCCTCCCTGCAGCAGTCTGCAAACGCGCCCCCTGGCGCGTTTTAAGAAGGGGAAGTAATTCCCCTTGAATACTGGGGTCCCTGGGGCCAACTAGCCCACCAGGAACCTCCGGTATGCGCCAGGGGCTGCGTTGCAGAGAGGTGTACAGAGGCCACGCCCCTTTTACACCTCTCTGCAACACAGCTCTGTGGCGCTTTTGGAGGTACATGGTGGGCTAGTTGGACTCCAGGGACCCTCAGTATTCAAGGGGACTTAATCCCCCAACTTAAAACGCGCCACGGGGCACGTTTGCACAGTGGTGAAGGGAGGGGGCGGGGCTTCAGGTGACATGTGTGCAAACAGGCCCCGTGGCGCATTTTAAGATGGGGAATGAAATCCCCTTCAATCCTGAGGGTCCCTGGGGCGAACTAGCCCACCAGGTACGTCCAGAAAGCGCCACAGAGCTGCGTTGTAGAGAGGTGCAAAAAGGGGCGTGGCCTCTGAACACCTCTCTGCAAAGCAGCTCCCTGGCGCATACTGGAGGTACAGGGTGGGCTAGTTGGACCCCAGGGACCCTCATGATTCAAGGGGACTTAATCCCCCAACTTAAAACGCGCCACGGGGTGCATTTGCACAGATGTCACCTCAGGCCCCGCCCCCTCCCTTCACCATTGTGCAAATATTCCTCTAAAATCAGCCGAACTACGAATTCCGATTTACTCACCTGTTATCAGGAGAGACCTCAGTCCTGCATCTTTCAGCCCAGTACTGATCCTGAAAAGTAATTTTAACCGTACTTACCAGTAACTTGAATTTCCTTCCATAGGGTATCATTGACTGGTTTCACTTGGAAATTCTTCTAAGTGTGGAGTTTTGGAACTTTATAATATTCCTCTAAAATCAGCCGAAATACGAATTCCGATTTACTCACCTGTTATCAGGAGAGACCTCAGTGCTGCATCTTTCAGGCCAGTACTGATCCTGAAAAGTAATTTTAACCGTACTTACCAGTAACTTGAATTTCCTTCCATAGGATATCATTGTCTGCTTTTTGCTGAAAAAGTTTCTAAGTGTCGATTTTTGAAACACAAATATTCCTCTAAAATCAGCCGAACTACGAATTCCGATTTACTCACCTGTTATCAGGAGAGACCTCAGTGCTGCATCTTTCAGCCCAGTACTGATCCTGAAAAGTAATTTTAACCGTACTTACCAGTAACTTGAATTTCCTTCCATAGGATATCATTGACTGGTTTCACTTGGAAATTCTTCTAAGTGTGGAGTTTTGGAACTTTATAATATTCCTCTAAAATCAGCCGAAATACGAATTCCGATTTACTCACCTGTTATCAGGAGAGACCTCAGTGCTGCATCTTTCAGCCCAGTACTGATCCTGAAAAGTAATTTTAACCGTACTTACCAGTAACTTGAATTTCCTTCCATAGGATATCATTGCCTGCTTTTTGCTGAAAAAGTTTCTGTCGATTTTTGAAACATACAAATATTCCTCTAAAATCAGCCAAAATACGAATTCCGATTTACTCACCTTTTATCAGGAGAGACCTCAGTGCTGCATCTTTCAGCCCAGTACTGATCCTGAAAAGTAATTTTAACCGTACTTACCAGTAACTTATATTTCCTTCCGTAGTAATCCATTGTCTGGTTTTCAGCAGAAAAGTTTCAAAGTGTTGATTTTCACAAACTACAAATATTCCTTAAAAATCGCCTGTATGACATTTTTTTGCATTCTTTCAACTGTTTACAGGAGATGCACCAGTGCTGGATCCAGGATCCACCACTGAGTAAGAAAAAGTAACGATAACACTACTTACCTGCTAAGTGAATTTCCTCCCATAGGATAACATTGGTGATTCTATGTGAAAAAGTTTCTAAGTGTCAACTTTTAAAATACAATAATATTCCTTAAAAATCACTACTGTAACCAAAACGCTTTTACTCAACTGTTTACAGGAGATGTCCCAGGACTGAATCTAGGATCCAGTCCTGTGGTTAGAAAAGTAATCCATAAAGTAACTAATTGCATTTAGCTAGAAATTCACATTGAGCTCAATGTTGCATTGTGTTTGAAATTGTGTTGCCCATTGCAACAACTGTAACTACTGTACTTAAAAGTCTATTGCCTATTTGCAAAGTATTTAAACTAAAGTAATTCATTCTGAGAAAGTATATTTTGTAATGTAATGTATAATGTAATTACAATGTAATTTAAAAAATAAAATATCTAAAAATAAATAGTTTAAAAAAATGTAGTAAATCAGTATCAAAAAAAATAAATATAACAATTAATACATTTAAAAATTGTCATTTACAAAACCTTTGAAATTCACTGAAAAAAACCATAGGTTTCAGACATGTTATAGTTAGGAATTAACATTTAAAAAACCTTTGAAATTCACTGAAAAAACCATAGGTTTCAGGCTTGTTATAGTTAGGAATTAGCATTTAAAAAACCTTTGAAATTCACTGAAAAAACCATAGGTTTTAGGGAAAGTTATAGTTAGTTGGACATTGCACTCGTACAAAACCCGTGAAATTCCCCGTTATAGTTAGTTCAGCTAACTATAACTCGCGCCCCGCAATGCACTGCTGATGACGTCACATATTACATCACTCATGACATGGTCAGTGACATCACTGATGACATCACTGATGACATCTCAAATGACATCACTGATGACATCATCCATGTGAGAATTTAATGCATCTTCTCACACCCTAATATAACTTTTGATACACCCACTCTAAATTACAGACTGCCATTCTCAAAACCATACACACTCCAATACCAATAAGTACATACCCACTCACTGATTCTTAGGTCTACACACACACACATCTACTCACTCACCCGTACAGTCACTCATACTTACAGTCACTCAGTACAGGACTATCATATGCACTCATACACCTATATAAACACTCACACAACGCAAGTCATCCATAGAGGTACTCACACACCTAGTCAGTCATGCAAATAATTAATCACACTCCAATTTACTCACCTATACAGTTATACACACCAGCTCACTTACTCATAAAAATACTAGCACATTCTTACGCTCCTATGCAATCACTGATGCAAGCACACACTCATCCATATAGCCACTCTCACAATCACACACTCTCACTTATAGCCATTTATATACTCCAACACACATATATATACTGCCTTTCACATATGTAGTTACTCACACATGTACCACTGAGATATACATTCAATCACTAACACACCCATACACACACTCACCCACCCATACAGTCCATCACAGACGCACTCTTGAAACCATGCACCCAGTGAATCACCCACTCACACATCTATGCACAGAGTCACACACACACCACCCACACAAACTCTGAGGCACCCATACAGATACTCAGAGAACCAATCCATAACCCATATAGACACTCATTTAGCTAGTCAGAAACCCATGCAGCTGCTTACACAACAACAGTCAGACGGATACAGACATTCACACAGTTTAGTCACTCACCCATGCATCCAGTAAGATACGTTTAATCACTCACTTATAGACTCAGTCACGCACCTACTAAATCATCCATTCAGACGCTTATACACCCACTCATTCTTCAATACGCCTTTCCCTATATATATTAAACATATTTAAACTTTACAGAAACACACAATCACTGGATGATGTCATCAGTGATGTCATCAGTGATGTCACTGACCATGTCATGAGTGATGTAATATGTGACGTCATCAGCAGTGCATTGCGGGGCGCGAGTTATAGTTAGCTGAACTAACTATAACGGGGAATTTCACGGGTTTTGTACGAGTGCAATGTCCAAC